>VCRD01001264.1:58758-141865 GCA_006783055.1 Trinorchestia longiramus
GATTGAACACGTTCGCTAAGTTTATATTTCACTTTTTTCGTTTTTAAAGAGGCAAATCGATATAATAGTCGCAAAAGCAGTACTATTTTATTAATCATATAAATGTGTTTGCATTCAATGCGGGTGAGGTTCATGATCTATTACATTAAGTGTCTAAAATTACTTCTGCATGATGAATATTTTAGACCTTCTGTACCATAAAGCCTGTCTTGAAGTTGAACTGCGCACGATATGTATCATTCGTGATAGTAGAAGGATCATAAAGCCCCATCGCGGTGTTTACAAGTTCTGTGAAAGTTTATTTAAACTTGAAATTGAGATCTTGAGAGATCTTATTTTCATTTTCAACTAAATGTCACCATTCATGGGACTTTTTCATTTTCCTGAGCTTTCAACTATTGCTACAGAATTACCTAGTAATACAGTGCATCCAAAGTATTTACAGAACAGTGTGGGAGTTATTATACTGAAGTCATGCTGCTCAAACATGGGTTATCATTCACACACGAGTAGGAATTGCAGGGCTTAGAGGTATAGGTGGGTTTGAGGAATGAATAAGTTATAACGAGAGTTGCATCCCTAAAGATGTTAAATATGAGAACTTTAGTAAATATTCGATAAAGAATATTTGAGACGCACCTTAAGAGAAAAAATTAACCCTTAAATGCACGCAATTATTCTACAAGATAAAAAGAATTATCGAATGATTTCCAAATAATAACTCGGCCAACTAAATAGTTCAGTGCGCGGCAACATAACTTCCTTTTTTGAAACGCTATGCTTCGAAAAAAGGAAATTATGTTGCCGTACCCTCTATATGTTTTGAATTCATTCGGTTTGAGTACATATCAGTAATGATACTCGGTGCAGTACATGACTTCTTGGTGAACAACTAAGTAATCATTTTTTAAAAATACGGTTTGTATCATTTTTGATACAAGGTGCATATACGGACTAAGAAACGGTGGTATGATTTTCTAATACTTAATTCAGCAATGATTGTATCCGGTCAAAGTCATACATATATTCGCCTTATTGCGTTATATGTAAATGAGTACGTAAGATTTGTTAACAGATACGACCTTTGGCTCCAGCAGTCAAAACACAAATACTTAATAAATCATCGAAGAAATCGTAGTATGGTAATTTAATCGTTAACAATGAGTACACGTGATTACATTTCGAATGACAGTATGGCTTTAAGTTTACACATGCAGTGATGGTACGCTAACTCAGTCGTTTTGAGCTGAGAAAAAACAGTTTTTTAAGTTTGGTTGCATGTTAATTCAATCAAAACGATTGAATAGAAACGATAACAGTATTCAATCAAAGTTTAATGTTTGATAAATTAATCAACACAACTTATCATATAACCTACTTGTAAATAATAAAATTCCATTTATATTCAAAAACATTCTATGTACGTGGATGTTTACCTTTAGTCATATGTCATGATACTCATTGCACTATTCTTATAGAAGTAGTTTTTAATCATTTAAATACTTAATAGTTTGTTCGCAGAATCTGATTAGAAGGTTTGCACTTGTGAAATAATTGAAAGAGATGGGAACTTTTTAAAAAATTGTCAACACGAAGCGTTTGTTGTGCAAGTCTCGAGTTCTAGCCCTGTCTCCTGCAATGAAAATGACATCCAGAATCAATTGTAAAGGGAAAGAGTAGGGTGGAGTAAGATCTTTGACAAAAATACTACAACAGACGCAAGAGGAAGTGTAGAGAGCAGTGGTGAACCCTCTCGTTAGCCTTGACTATGATTTAGACTTGCGGGTGTTGACTTTTTTCAGGTCATATTTTGTCGTGTTGTTCTTATTTATTTTTTTCAACATCGCTGTTTTGACTTTGTAACTTTATTTATGGTAAAATTCTTACTTGTACGTCTACCAGCATTGCAAAATTATTGCGGGACCTGCCTGTCTTCTTGAGGGTTTTACACTGAAAATTTCAAGGAAATTTGAAACAAATTAATTTCAGCTCACCAGATATTACTGGCAACTGTTGCAAATCGCACCTCGTTTAGGACTGAAAAGCTTAGATCACGACCAAACTTGAACAGTTCATTGCAGTACATTTTAGTTTTCTATGAAATTTTTAAAAAAAACTATGAAACCATTGCATTTAGCGGTAGCTTCTGATTTGTGATCAATAGAAGATACACAAATTTATCGAAATACCCCGCGTACCCAGCACCCAAGTTTTCAAGCTCTAGAGGTTGAGTTTGAGGTGTTTTATTTTAAAGGGCACTTTCCTGTAATTCAATGGATGTATGACGTCCACACCTCACGCAAAAGAATTAATAACTTCACAATTACAAGAGAAATGTTGCAAAAGTTGCGATCGGTTTGAGTGCGTTTAGTGCTGAAATATTTGCACATCTGACAGCAAATGCTAAAATTTGTCTTCATAAATTGAACAAGCAGTCACTCATGTGAATGATCAGATGATTATTTTACCAGCCAACTGGCATAATTTTTTCCGAGTGGTCGAGCGCATTGTTGAAGCGCTGTGACACGACTAGCACCTCTAAGTAAATCCTTAACCACTAAATTATCAGGTGCACAATTCGCTGGGTTATAATGTGAATAAATCTTTCAAATTTTTAATACTGTCTGTTTGTCAGAAAATCCGTGTCACGGCATGAACATTTTATTACCGAAGAATTCGTTTTCAATTAAGGAGACACATGTTGGTATGAGGCCTGATCATTGTAAATTCACAATCCAACAAAATATTATTTCTTAATTATTTTAAACTATAATAAATTCAAGGGCTACTAAGTTCTATTCTACAACGCAACATATTGAGCAAGGATATTGGAGGAAAACACAATTCTATTTCATATAAAATCGGATGGCTATCATCGAACTCTAATAGTTCACTCACCACTGAAGACGTACTCACCTCCTTCAAATAAATGGTACCTAGACATGGGTTAGAATTGCTTGATTTGCAATTTTTTCGTCTATAATTTTGAAGTTAAGGTCTAAGAAGACGAGAGCAAAAAACATAGCTCATGAGCAGCCCCGCATTTTACTGCTGCCATGCGTATTCTGGTAGCAACCACACACATTTTACCCCTACATTCCCAACCCTCATTGCATATGGACTGACGTATATAATTACCCTAAATAATCCTAAATTTGATCGCACTATTATCTTCACTGTAAGATCCTTCTCTTTCTGCCAGAATTCGCCGAGCCATCACGTCCTCTCTCAAATTTTAGCTAAATCTCTAAAATCTCTGAATTTGCTGTCGCTATCCTTTATCTGTATCATCGTCATTACAACATACTCTTTATCACACGGCTTAGTAAAAAATCAAGAACTTGATTCGCCCTAGAAGTTTGCCCTATGTAGGAATATTTTTTGGATCCCTCCCACCAAAATAAATACTGGCAATAGTGGTCACACGTTTATATTTTTGTCTCACCTGGTGTATTCGATCCGCAGTACTTCAAGTCAGAAGTTTTCATCATTAACAGAAGTGCTCATATGAAAGGAAGTGGGAACATTTTGGAGTAAGAGGATGGATGGCATCAGTAAGTTGAATTACCTTGCTATATAAATGATATTATGTCCTTACAAATATGAAGTATTCATAATGCGAACATAAAACTACACGGTGGGGTACACAAAGTGCCGGGTTCGGAAGCCACAAGCCTACGTCAGCAGCACAGGGTTGAAATAATATTCAAAAGTATGTATGTCATTTTTTTCACAAAAGTCGTTCGACAAAAAAAAAGACATGTATCTAAGGTACTATAATTTTCCTAGAAATAGCCGTAACATTGCTCAATGTCATAACTTAAAAAATTTACACAACTGCAAACAATCTATCAAATGAATGCTCTAGATTGTCTGGCAGAAGAAGTAACCTACACTAATGTAAAAGAATTATTTAAAATAATTCATTCAAATAGCAATTACGTGACATTAATTTCCAGAACTCTGCTAGGTAGTAACATGTACACGAATCCCAAATTTTAGAAGAATTTTTTTTGGTAATAAGGGAATACACTTAAGGGAAGTTAATTCTTATCCAATAACAACAATAGAAAAATAACTATATTCGCTCATGGTTCTTTTTCCAGTATTCCTGTGGAAATAGTTTACTTCGTCCTGCAGTATGGTAGTGATCAGAACACGGTGATAAGAAAATGAACACCACAGGTGCAAAAAAGTGTGCATAAATATGTACATGGAAGAGCGCAAAACACGCGCACACACAATAAAAAAATTCGACCGATTTGGTCTGTATATGACACCAACTAGAACCAAAAATTTAAAAGAGAAAAATATACTAATAAATTCGCTCATACGTTCGTAAGGCACAGAAGATACTTTGACACGAAATAATAAAATTGTACTGACATAAGACAAACGAAGGAGTGACTTAATATAATTCCCCGCATTACAAATCTATTCAGACGTCAGGGATTATTAAAATAAAATTTCAATCCCCGGTACCTTGTAATTTTCAAAGAAATTAAAAACAAATTTGAGTATTGTTTCATAAAAACATGGAAGACAGAGGAAAACTGATTCTCATTTGTCATATCGAAACTGAATGGCTTCACAGCTGTACAATCACTGCAAGTTACTCAAGAATGTACTCTTTGATGCATTGGCCACTTCACCTAATGAGAATTATTTCAACAATGACAGACCCTGACAGTAAATGTATTTATCAGCCCGCAGTCCACACTCAACATTAACCTTTTCATGGGTTACAAAGAACACAACGTACTCCACATCGAGTTTAAGTGAGCTTTCTTCGAAATAAGTGTAAAAAACCGAGCTTCGACTGAAGTGTATTTGTGCACACACCACATAATTAAAAACATCAGGATTTCCAGCTCCTACAAACCGGCGCGTTTCGCCCAACCTCCTGAGACTCCAGCATGCAACTACTTCATGCCACGCTGATCATAATTCATTTAATCTGCGCTACATCGACAAATAAATTAGTTACTAAGGGTCATGTTCCCTGTAGTAATAGCTTTTTTGCGTCATGACATAATGGTTGTTGGATGATGGAGGCTCGACGAATGCGACGGGGCTTGTGCGTCTGGAGAAGGTGTGCGAGAAGAGCAGGAAGCACATGAGTATAGCCAGAGCAACGAGACTGATGCCCTGGGCGTTGATGTACCACGCCTCGTCCACCAGCTGCGCGTAGTCAGACCTGGCGAGTTGTGTTGTGCACGAGGGGTCGATGTGGATGTAAGTACGGGAGGGGTGGAATTTGAGTGGTGGTGTGAGTGCAAAGGTGTGAGTGCAGAGGAGGTGTGAGTACAGAAGTGTGAGTGCAAAGGAGGTGTGATTGCAAAGAAGGTGTGAGTACAAGGTAGGTGTGAGTACAAGGTAGGTGTGAGTACAAGGTAGGTGTGAGTACAAGGTAGGTGTGAGTACAAGGTAGGTGTGAGTACAGAGGAGGTGTGAGTACAGAGGAGGTGTGAGTACAGAGGAGGTGTGAGTACAGAGGAGGTGTGAGTACAGAGGAGGTGTGAGTACAGAGGAGGTGTGAGTACAGAGGAGGTGTGAGTACAAAGGAGATGCGAGTACAAAGGAGGTATGAATGTGTTAGTTATGCACATGGAAAAAGTGACGGTATGTAAATGCACAAGGGGAAGAGAATATGGTGGTGTAGGTGATGAGAGTACAGAAATGGAAGAGGAGGTAAGAAAATGATACAAAAGAAGAAAGTGTCAATGATGATGGCATTTGCGTTTGTCGAAAAAGGAAGTAGTGACGATTCCCAAACATTAAAGCATTACATATGACTCAATATTAAATTCAAGTTAAGACGATTGAGACCGCAAATGTTGTTATTGGTGAGGATGGGAGAGAGGAGTGAATGTAACTTAATGAGAGTAGATGCAGCCGCGCCGTAACAAAATGTGAAAAGCGAAAGTAGATCATCAAAAAGAGGAGAGGTTGAGGGTAAGAGTTGACACGTGAAGCCAGAGTTGCGATGTACGTACAAACATGAAGACATGCGATGAATTGTAATCATTAGAAACAAACGGTAAAGTGCAGTACATAATTTAGGAACGATAAGTCATATTTCCGTCAAGAGTGGACAAGGGAAGATTATATAAAAAAGTTTTAAGTTGAGAGAATATTGCATTGTACCACCGAGAATAGGAGGCAGGGAAAAGGAGAGGGCATAAAAGGAATCAGTATGAAAAGCAAACCGTAAATATTGAACAAGAAACAAATGCAAATAGTGCTCACAAAATTGAGAAATGGAGGTGATTGATGAAAGAGAGTGTGGGACATGTACCGCGGATTTTTGTGTATAGAGGAAAGAAGGGAACACACATTAGACAGGTCAGGGGCAAAACGAACAATACACATGCTCGACAAGTGACAACAAACAGTGCCGAATTGATCGTATGAGTTTGAATGTTACCTACCTCAGAATTCTGAGCGTGTATATAACACGTACATAAATTATGATTCTTATTTCTGCTGTAAGTTTAATTTCACATGAAAAATGCAATCCCGAAAGAGTCAACAATCTGCTTCCAAAAGGGCAGAATTTCGAAAATAGCTGCAAATGACGGCTACACCTTTAGACTACAAACAAGCTCATATCACTGCTGATCCTTCATGATGTGTGGAACAGATTTTACCGTTGTGAAGAGCCTAGATGATAACTCATACATTTCTGATTAATTTTGACACGGAAAAAAAACTTTTTGACGCCAAAAGCTTTACATTTAACTTCGACGTAGAACCCGTAACTTCTGAACACCTTTCACTAATTTCGTGTTGCAACGACTGCGAATTGTACACACGCTTCAGCACTGGCAAGGTTATATTGGCTACTCTATCAGATACAACTCCATAGCTCTACTTTTAGCGAACCGACGAGGCATGAGCCCATATTTATGAAGAGAAACTCTTGTTTCTACTACAATAGTCGATGCAATTTGATTTAAAGGCATGCAGCGTTAGAGTTTTAATTCGAAGAGGTGGATCATGAAGACTGTTCTGGGTTCATGTTATTCGACAGAGCTTCCGTACTCGTTGGCAGAGTTCGTTTTTTAGTTAAAAATTAAAGTTAAAAAATGTGACTAATTCAACTACAAAATTATATCTTGCACTGTGAAAATAAAAATAAAATGCTGCCTCTTCAGTACTTACTCAGAATGCTGATACGGAATAAACAAAATTTTTGTAATATTTAAGAAAAAATTTCGACATTTGTATGTAATGATACAACATACATAGAAAATATTTTTGATCTTGAAATGTACCTGAATGGTGGTTAACCATTTTTTATACTTATTGTTGAAATTTACTTCTATAGCCAAGACATTCAAGATCAAACTAATAACGGCGAAAAGGCTTGACTTTAATCATTTATCACCGCGGTTGAAAGGGTATAAATATTAAGGTTATTGCACACATTTTCAAATTTTCTTATTTAGTGGGAGTCCGATAACATGCTTCCAACAATCTAGGTTATGGATATTTACTTGATCGTTATACACACAAAGTAGGCGTGATATGGGATCACAGGACTTGAAGATTATGAGAGAAACAGTTGCTTGATAACGAATTCAAAGTCCAAAGTGCATTAGTGAACTGAAATTCATGCAGGATACCGCTGTTAGACGCTTCATATTAATGCTTCTATTACGTGTTCACGCGTTTGAAAACGTATGATGAATTCAGGCTTTGACGCATAAAATGTGTGCTTACACGTGAAAAACTAAAAAATTAACATAATCGTTGGAAACGGCGATTCAAAAGCATGAAAATATCTTTTAAGACGTACAAGTAAAATAATCAATTATATATTTTTATCATAAGAAGGAAAAATAGAAACATGTTGTGAAGATCGTACTTGCAAGCACTGTCGTTCATGGAAAATATTTTTATACTATCGTATCAAGCGCTCGATTTTTTTTTTAATTTCATGCTTTTCTCAAAGTCTCAAAACATTTCCAACGCGTTTCTGAGAGAGAAAAAAAATAAATTTCAAAGTACGAAACGTAACTTTTGAGCCATCCTGCAAATTTCACTTAATAAACACTGTTCTTGTTTAGGGCTCCTCATCAACTATTGGACTACAAGATTACTTAGCTCGTTATTGGAGTTTGAAGTGTTAGTAAATAATGTATCACAGCAGTGATTCGTGTCTGACCAAGCTGACGCGTGAGGTTGCGATGCGATCGTCAAACATAACATGGGAAATATTAAAAGTTTCTGGATCAGGCGTCATACCCTCGCACATCCGAAAAAAATAACTCTCACGCTCATACAGAAGTGTTTGAATACTGGTTAGTGACTGTGATTTTGACCACAGCGCGGTATCAGCTAAAACAGTAGTATAAAACGATACAAAAAACTTTCTCCCAAAGTAATAATCTAATTCAAAAGTTGCACATGACTTACTTGAGTGAAAAGATGGCTTTCTCGGTGTAGCCTGAGACGGCGGTGGCGACGGCGAGCATGAAGGTGATGATGCCGAAAGTCGAGTGGATGGGGAGAAGGTTAGCTCTGAAGTTGGAGGTGCCCTGGTCGCAGCACAGCAAGATCCAGAAGCTGAAGAAGCCCACGACGAACTGCAGGAATCAGAGCAGTGTAGCAAAACCCGTTCACAGTGAGCGTTAATTTGGGTCACAATGAAGACCATTACAACATGAAAACAAAATAATTAACGAGGTGAGCAGTTAGCCATATACTTTTAAACGTTCGATATGAATGAAGCCAAAATGACACGAATTTTAATGTAAACTCACACAAAATATGTACATCACTGATGAAAAAGAAGATATAAATGGAGCATAACTACGTTCAAAGTACGTTGAAGTAACTAAACGGAGAACTTGCAGTTCCGCTCACATTACCATAATATCTAAGTGTACAACGTGTGTTTGTCGTTATTACAATATAAAACATGGCTCCAGTTAAACTCATTGGAAGTTAATAAGCGCTGCCCTATATCGTTTTTAAATACATTATCAATTAGATAGAAACAAAATGAGCAGTCTCTACATACACAGGAAGAACCACACCAAATTTGTATGTCTTGAGTATACTAAGGCCCAGCTGATCTGCAACACTCGTACATAAACAAAGGGAGCAATCAGGCATCATACTTTACGAGTTACGAGTTAAACTAAATTCCATAACAAAACAAGTTAAAGATAAGACAGCCCAAGGACTAAATTCTCAGTTTCACACAAATGATCTCGCTGGGTACGTGTACACGTAACTAATGCATACTAAAATGATTTGTTAAATATCGATTTCACGATGCCCACACAACTAAAAACTGATCTAATTACGTTCTATTAAATATATCAGGTTAAAGAAGCCCCATTTTTTAAAGAGGACAACAAAAACTTCTCTGAATGAAGCCAACGTAGCAACACAGCACTGCCAGACCTATAGTGCTGTACTTGAGCGAGTGCTTAACTTTGAGCTCGACTGGCGAGCTGTAATAACCAGTGATGAACATAAACGCAAGTCTACAGAGATAAGCTCGGCTCACGCTTTTGTAAATACTTGAATTGAAACTCTACAACTCCCGTAATAATTTTGGCTGCAATTATTAATTTGCTCTATGAAATTTGAAGTATGAGTTAGTCGTTATATATTGTTTTAGTTACGACATTATGATAATTTAACATATTCTTAATTTTGTTTTTTATACATCAACATCACATAAAAGGCACAATGTTACGTGCATAATTTATTTTCGGTTACAATCTGCTCGTCAACAAGCTCAAATTGTCTTAAACTTTAGATTACATTAATTTACACTTTATGCAACGCATAATATACAAAAATCTTAACCTCCTTCAGTGGGAAATTTGGTTATTAAGAATATGAACTTTTAAAACACGCATAAACAAATAAATGACCTTGTTCTCTGCTGTGTTGAGATGAACACTAACCAGTTGGTGGAATGCAGGTCAGAGTGTAGAATTACACGAGGTAGGGTAACTCGAGAGAGACGAGAATTATCACAGTACAAAATAAACAAATACCACAAACAGCAACACACTCGCAATAATAAAAACTTCACCTTAACAGAAATAATCACCTAGTAGAACAAAGGGGACTCAGTTCGAAATACGAGTATAGTCAGTTGAAAATAATCACAAAAATAGGCACCGATAACTGAATGCGTCGCTGTATAAAGAAATGTTTAAAAAACATCTCGTATAATACGGTGCTGTAGTCCTTTCGAAAAGTAAAATATCATGTAAATAGTTTACTTGAACTTACCCAATTCCGGAATTGTTGCTGGATAGTAAGTTGAAACTCAGTAGCTCATAACTCATAGAAGACACTGTCTTTACATGTTAAAGCAAAAATGAAGTAAAAAGCTATGTAACCAAGCAGTTAACACAAAAAAGGGTAACATATCTTGCATCAAAGCAGGACAAACATGAAACGTATATATGTATGTACATACGCATGTAGAGACAAAAAACAACACGCAAAGTATGGGGGCAGCTGGTAGCAAAGCAGCAGTAACACAAGCATCAGCTGCACTTCCTAGAACAGCTGAAACAGCAACAGTAGAGTCAAGATCATGGATAAGCCCCTTAAATAGCTTGACATCGTGCAATGAAATTATCCAAGAAGTTGCCCGAGAATGTAGCACCCTGGCACCACATGTATGAGTAGAGGGACATTCCAGCTACACGACATCGTCACAACGCCGGACAAACTATATATCGTTCTGTAGGTGACTGGAAGCGGGGACAAATTATATATTTTTCTGTCAGTGACTGGAAGCGTGGACAAATTATATATTGTTCAGTCAGTGACTGGAAGCGTGGACAAATTATATATTGTTCAGTCAGCGACTGGAAGTGTGGACAAATTATATATTGTTCAGTCAGCGACTGGAAGTGTGGACAAATTATATATTGTTCTGTCAGTGACTGGAAGCGTGGACAAATTATATATTGTTCTGTCAGTGACTGGAAGCGTGGACGAGAATTAAAGGGTGTTGGCAACACAAGCTCATAGAATCATCAAGATGCACTTTCTTGCAAAAGGCTTCAGTTCGTAAGAATCGCAGTGTAATAAGTTCAATGAACCAACATTAAGCTAACATTTGTAAGAATTCTAAAAACTATGTTACGGTTTTAAAAATTAATTATTATGCCTACTTGTTTGAACCATCGTATCATTTGCAAAGTAATAGCGATGATTATTAGTATCGATGCCAAAAATTGCATAGTAAAATAGAATGACACAGGAATTCTTCTTTAAGAGTTTCACCCAACTTCAAAAATATAAGAAAAATAGCCAATTTTACTAAAGTATGTATGACAACTGATTGAAGATCAGCAGTTTCCTGAATATCAGGAACTCTTTGAATTTTTTAACAAATGCAAGAGCGATTGTCACAGGATCCAGATGGATAACTAAATACCGAAATACGGTGACAGGCTTCAAATTCATAACTAAATTTCGTTCCTACAAAAATCGTTCATCGAATCAACATTCTACATTACACTACTTATTCAAATTAATAGTACTGCATACAGTCTCGCTCTGTATAGCGAGCCAGTAACGTGCAACAGGCAGCTGGAAAGTAGGGCCTCATGGTTGTGTGCCCGGTAGGTGGAGGCGTGCATGTCTGGAGCGTGCGGGGTACAGAGACTAGAAGAAACTAGACTCTAATTTACATGAACAAGTACAGACGTCCACGTGCCAATACTAACATAAGAAGTCGGAAATAATAACGTAGACGATGGTATTATAATTCTCCGAGCAGTCCAATGATCATGACTAGGACAATTTCACTAAATTCAGTCAGTAAGTGTGAGTAATTTTGAAGGCTTCACGAGTAGGAGGAACGGCAATGAATGAAAAAAACACCAGTGAGTCAAAAAGCAATGATTGTAATAATATATTAATTGGAACAAATTAATTACCATCTTTCTTCATAATAACGGTATTTCGAATCAGAAGTCTTTGTTCTATCTGCGCAGCAGCTATTACTAGTGACCAATGTATCACATCAGGTTCAATACAGTAGTAAGTCATCGACTCTAGTCCTGTGAATATTACTTTTACAATTCTGGACTCGTGTTGTGACGTCTGTCGTGTGAGCCGAAATACCATCCTCGTTGAAATATAGTTACGACTAAACAAGTTGCTTATCTTGGTCAAGGCACACCAAAATGTTTGAAAACCCTTGAAGAAATAAGTTATCACGAATGTATGACAGCATTCTTAAATTTTCTTCCACTAAGATCTTTCCGACTGATGCTGTCTCAGCTGTAACAATTATGATTGCAGGTATTGCTGCAAGAGTGCAACAGATGCTATGTGTAAACTGCTGCCCCGCCGTTCCTGCTCACCGTCTTCGTTACCTGAAGAGCAAAAAGCCCCATAGTGACTAGCCCCAGCCACGAGTGCAGCGAGTACAGGTTGGGAATGGGAGGGTCCCTCAAGTTGTGGTTGTCGAATACAGCGATGGTAGCCACCACGATACACGGCACAGCCAGCAGGTAAAGGAATGTGTGCAGAATCTTGCTGGCCAGCTTATTGCAGCACCGGAACAGGCGGTACACCAGCATTGCTGTAACAAAATATCAAAATTTACTCTGGCCAAGAATACAATCATATGTTAGAACAGCATGAAATATTCACAGCCAAGCACGCAACACTAATAAAATACAAAGATTAGCCGTATCATGCTACTGTAGAATTTCAGTTGCACCCGATAGCTTATGAACTACTATCAATAGGAGACAAGGTAATGATGCTGAAACATAAGCTGTACGTGAAACTGATCTCCTGAGTGGACTAGTTTCCGCATGTGACGTAATGCAAAAATTATGCCACATTTATTAGACACTACAGTAAGATACGCAAAATATGCTCTTGAAAAATTTCAATACTACATCATTTTTTCTCTTATTCTTGGAAGGTTCAATGATCTGAAAATTTCAAAGAATTTTAACATGAAGTTACCACATACGAAGGAGAATTTTTTTACGATTTCTTACACCGTTCTTCTACTGAACAGCTGCTTTTGCGACAGCATCAACTTCATGACTTTGGGTCAAATTCTCGAGAAAAATGGAGATAATGTGAGGTACTATTGATGGCAAATTAATGTGCCAATTAGGATTTAATATTCCTGAATAATTAGGTTTTTGCCCTGAATTTATCCCATACAGTGCAGAAACTACACAATTCGCATTACACCACCACACGCTAGCAGTACAGAAGCAGATTCTTCAACCCACATAAACAAAAGCTAACTCTACACTAGAGTCACCATAAAACGAGAGTCAGCGCTGAGGAGTATAATTTCTGAAGACTGCTACCATCATTAATAAATAGAATTTTCAAAGTCAAGCTCAAGTTGTCGTATATGAAACTTGATTCCCTAAAACTAGTTTTTGGGATCTTGTACGAACACTACCGAGAGGTACAAATTATAAAATTTTAACGGTAACATGAACTGGGGAAGCCACAGGGAGTGACAGATACATAAATAACCCGCTTTATTAGGTCTCAGTATAAACGCTTGTATTAAAAATAATTATTTAATGAAAAGAACTATATGACCGTCTTTCTAGACCCTCTGGCTACTTCTTACTTGACGAAGCCGTCAATAGGCATTCGAAACCTACAGCTACTCTTTTGACACCCTCTAGAAAAATTGGCGAAAACCACCTTGGTACGCTCAATCAGTTTGTTATTGGTTGTGCATGGGATTCGGTTGGTGTTCCGTTCGATTGCACCCCATATAAAGATGTTCATTGGATTGAGGTCGGGGGAGTCGGGAGGCAAAGTTATGGAAGTTCCCTTGTGCAGTCAGATCTCCTTGAATAATCCTGCCTGGTAGCCGTTGCTTCAAAGGTGTAGTTGGAAGCAAATAACGCGCGAGGCACAAGTTCTACCTTCCATGTAGGAATCATGGCACAGGTCCTGGCGTTTATGCCCGAATCATGGCACAGGCCTTAGCTCTGATGCACAAAATATGACATAAGTCCTAACCTTGATGCACATACCATGACACAGACACTAATCTCGATACAGAGAACAGGGCGAAGGTCTTAACTTTGATGCAGAAAGTATGGTATAGATCCTATCCTTGATGGGCAAGCCCTGGCACATATCCTAGTCTTTATGTATTAAGCGTGGTATAGATCTTAGCCTTGATGCCCACTATGACACATAATAATATTGATGCACAGAGCATAGCACATGTCCAAGCTTTGAAGCACAAAACATGACGCAGATGCTCAACTCTTAGTCTAGATGAGCGAGGCTGCTTCAGCACTCCTTGTATAATCAAGCCTCATTGCCCGGCACACATTGCAGTCCTTCACTAGCTTTTGACATTTATTTCTTGTCTTCGAAGTGCTGTGGGAAAGTTTACTTGAATTATGCGTGTCACATATGTTCAAATCAGTGAATAATTTTATTCTACCGTTAAGAAAAGAAACATCAGTGACCAATTATTTTAGAACAATGCATGCATTTTTTCAAGTTAGGGTGCGTGACCTATCATTAAACAACTAAGCAATAATAAGGAAATGGTTTTACGCAGTACTACCCTAATTTAGTCAATATTAAAAACTACAAAATAATATTCATACTTAGTAACATTATTCCCCACTACCTCTGATTTGGAGAAAAATGACAATTACATATGTAAAGATTTTGAGTGGATAGCAATGTACTGTTTGATTTCTTTTCAAAGAAATCCGTGGATGCTCTTTAAGATGAAGAAACAATTGCTCCAAAGCGATGACACGAAGAGCAGCCTACACAAAGCAGGACTAGCATCTAACTCAGTCCCAGGCTCCATTCAATATTGGCAAACTTATACTTTTTTCAATTGGTGTCACGAAACAAATGGCGTCTCATACAAAAAAAACTTCACTTCAAAACATTCGAAAATCAAGTCATTTGAATGTCCCCATTGTTGCACGGTTCATATATTACCTCGAATATACTATTACGAATTAGTCAATATATATAGAAATTGAACAATAAAAGTAATTGAAGAAAATTTCCTGGTACGTAATGAACAACAGTTAGAGAAACAATAGAAAACAGAAAATAATATGAAGGAGAAATAAAAACTACAGTTAAAAAAGGTATTCAAACCTTAAACCTTCTGTGACTTCTTACACAGTCCTGCTGAATCTGCAGAGGGTTAAGACCTTGAAGAGCACGTCCGGGCAGGCGTTAAAAGAGAGGCAATTCCAGAGTATTCCTTCCCATTATTAGATCATTTGTTTAAGTAAATGTCAAAACTGAAAGTTAAAACGCACTCTACGGTTGCAAACAAACAAAAGTCTCAGTTGTGGCCTCTCGAGACGTAGACAGCAGTGCGTGTATGCGTGTATCGTCATGACTCACGCTAACTCTGATCACATGAGACTTGTATTGCAAGGTCTGCAAATATTCATGCGTGCTACACACAGGATATGAGCCTCAGAGCTTACAAGCGACTCAACCTTGATTATAGCCTTGTCAAGATCACGGAGTTGAGCATCATGGTACGGCACTGCCCGAATTGTAAGATATATTCGTACACACATAGGTTTCTTCAGAGATAAACAGTCACAAAATAATAGGTTTCAAATTGAATCGGAACTAAAATGCAAAACATTGGGTGGTGGTCACTTAAAAAAGGTTCCAAAAGTATCAGTTAAAAAGTAGTCATATATACAGGGTGTCCATAAAGTCTCTTATAAAAGTTTCGCATAAAGTCTCAACAGCACCTCTTTCACAAACAGGATCCCTGAAACACACAAATGCAAAGAATGATTAAAAACTTTAATAAACACTGAATACAGTAAAACAAATCTGAACAATGTATCTTATCAATTGCATTTGTAACACATTTTTGAAATGGTAAAGAAACTTTACGGACACCATGTATAATTATATGGACGGATTATACGAAAACGACTATTATAATAGTCGTTTTCGTATAATCCGTCCATATCGGTACCGGCTGGTTACATAAAACGAATTTAACAACTTTACGAAAGTTTGTTCTAATATGTTAGCTATATTACGTCTCCTACAAAGTGTAAAGTAAGAAAATTAGGTAACTGTTTTATTGTAACAGTAAACATTTCACAATTGGAAGAAATGCAACATTTAGAATTAAACATAATTTAACGCGCCGAGCAAATTTGCTGATTACCAACAGTTTTCTTCTATCGGTCACGAACATGTTGGGAAAACATAACACTTTTCCTTTTGTATTAAATTCACAAGTGCTGATATTAAAACTCAAAATTACAGCCAGTTGACGAGTAGATAGTCTTGATTCGTAACTTTTGATTTTATCTAATATCTTCACCTTCCCAACTATTGTCAAGTCTTTTCTCTTGCTCGTCATTATAAGGTAAAATTGGCAAATTAAAATAACCTTCGGGCGCCAAATAGACTTACACTTCTTACTTCAAAGTCAAGGCGCTAAATGACTCAATGCAATAGAGGCGACGCTAACACCTGACAAGAAAAACAACTTTCTCGAAAATGTATAAATTTAAGCATAGACTCGCCTACTTTATTAAAAATGTCATTAATATGAATTGGTGTGACAATTTATCTGTTATTTCCCTTGCAATATTTTATCCCTTAATTATAAAACTAGATTAATGTTAGACTATTGATCTGTATAAGTGGAACGCCGGAAAGAATAAACGAAGCTACTTTGTATGTAAGGCGTAGCGCTTGATTCCGTTCCGCCGAATTGGTCGCTTTAAGCTGCTGGTCAAAGCAATCGACGATCCCAGTAACTGAAATCGACTGTCCAAGACAAACGCACGAAAGGATACGAACACGCTACATCGTTCACGCTTCAGAGAGGAAGATAACAAGCAAAATCCAATACAAACTCAACCTAAGTTTGAAAGCTACCAAACTCCCAATTACTCTTGCAACGAAGTTTCCGCGTCAGGGGAGGCCCATGAACACCTCAAAGTGTGCTGACCGAACAAGACTATCAGAATCCCTTCTAAGTGTGCTAACCACACCAGACTATCAGAACCCATTCCAAGTGTGCCAACCACACCAGACTATCAGAACCCTTTTCAAGTGTACAAGACAATCAGAACCCTTTCCAAGTGTGCAAGACAATCAGAACCCTTTCCAAGTGTGCAAGACAATCAGAACCCTTTTCAAGTGTGCAAGACAATCAGAACCCTTTCCAAGTGTACAAGACAATCAGAACCCTATTCAAGTGTGCTCACCGAGATAGACTATAAGGATGCCCTTCGGAAGAACTCGAGTGTCACCTACAAACAACAATCCCCTATAATACACTGCAGATCAGCCACCGTCGATGCCGATGTTTAAAGGGAACGACATATGAAAGACATACTATTAAATAGCTAATTCATCGAAAATTTTAAAACCGTAAAATCTGTAACCAGCCTACAGACTTGGGGTATCAATTTTTCAACTATACGATGCAAAAGTACCAAGCTCACAAGTTCATTCGCGAAGATAGAGTAGAAATAGATAAAAATATGACCATTTTGTAAAAAAATAGAATGAAAAATTCACTTACTGTGAAATTATCACACACAAGTATACCTATAACCGAAACATATTTAACATATCCCACCAAAACCACACCGTGTTACTTCCAGGTAAGCAGTTTTTTACAGAAAGCATAAAGATTCCAAAGAAATATTTAAAAGGGAAAATACAATGAATAAAATTTAGTCAGTAGCCTTTGCGCATCAATATTATGCATTCTCATCTTCACTTGCAATGACACACGAGAGAATTACGACCGACGCAACAATTCTGTGGCTGCGATCAGTCCGTTACATCCAAGCCTAAGTGAGGCAGACGAGTTCACTCGGGCACGTCAAAAAAAAAGAATGTGTAGAAAATTAGTAGGTAACAAGAAATATGCAATCAAATGAGGAGAAAATGATAGCATAAGAGTTGAGTTATTGGGTACGTAACGGTGGCTTAGTGGTAACATCAATCTCGTAAAACTATAAATTATGTAACCTTTGTTAAACAATAAATTTAAGCCCTCGGCTGCTATTTCTTTAGCCAGGAATACAACAGCGAGTCCAACCGGAAAAAAACGTGATAACAAAGTTGGATGCCACAACAAGGGTCATCAACAGTAGACGTACACTCTTTTATTCATCCTCATCTCAGCAAGGGAGATATTTGACGAGTTAACATAGTTTAGAAGTAAAGGCTTCTTCAAAATTTAGGAGTATAGTGAAAATTATGTCCAGCGATAAGCCTGGATATCAACGTTCGATAAACAAGTATGTCAGGCATAAATATTGAATGACATCGTTGAGACAGAATCAAGTTGAAATTTGGAAACTGTACATATAAGAAGCACGCTAACAATGCGAACATAATTATAACACAGTTAACTAGTGTAGGAAGGGTATATTCAAGACATTAAAGGGCATGATAGCTCAGGTACATCGCAAAAATAATCCCTAAAATGAAATGGATTCTACCTGGCTCGTAAAAAATCTACGATCATTCCAGTAATCAAAAACATGAGACCCAGAAGCTACAGCAGCGTTGAAATGGATCAATACGGTCCAGAAAAATACTAAAATTGGAATGCCAAGAGGTCATTACGTACGCCGGTCATTACATTCGTTAAAATCAAACGAAGTCCAACTAGGGTCAAGTTTGTACACAAAAGCCACTCGCCACTTCGGACGAACAGCAAGACCCCGAGGTAGGGATGGGATCTGCAATGGCGCGGTGCCCCCCGTACCACCTGTTGACCTTGAGAGGAAAAAGGCGGAGTGGCGGATGTCGCGCTTACACCTCACTCCACCTACAGAGCACAACCTCCTACTCGTGTTACGCGACTCTTGCACCTCACACTGCGTTTGTGACGCAACGGTCAAGCATCCAAGTACCGTAATGAAGCTAGACACTTGACGTAGTTTGGAGCGACCGCTACATGCTCCAAGTTATTTACTATTTGTTACGGTTACTGGTAGAACGTTCTTGTCTCTTAGCATGAATGAAAGTAGTGCTGAGACAAAGCAGTTAGGTTTTACTAAAACATTACTAGAAAATTTCGATTGCATAAAATTTTTTAATAGTGAATACAAGAATTCAATAACAGACAGGGAGCGAACTTTCATGATTGCAAACAAATTTCAATCCTACCTTCATAGTCTCAAACATACCGGGATGAAATAAAACGCCTAATGTTTTTGAAAAACCAGGATCTCAAGATTTTGAGACGAAAGTTATTATGCCAGCATGCCAACCAATGATGCTCCATTGTATGCATTTTTAAGGTGAACATGTTTTGGGTATTCCTAATGGCTTCCCTTCACTAAACAAGTGTTAGCACGAGCTATATTAATGATCTAATAGTTAGCACTTCTTATATTAATGGTCTAGTAGTTAGCACACATTATATTAATAGTCTAAAGTTTAGCACATGTTTTATTAATGGTTTAATGGTTAGCCATGGTAATAATGGTCAATGGTATAATGGTCAATACGTGTTATATTATTGGTCTAGACACTATCTCTTCTGTCAAAAAATTTTAAAAGCTAAAAAATGTAATCAGTCCAACAAAGGAATAAAATTTTAGAGCATTATTAATACCATTTTTCTAGACACGTTAAATTGACAATAAAAGAAACTCCGACCCGTGATACTGGTAGCTCTACTGGGCTTACGAAGTGAAAACAAAACGAATTGTCTTTTAACTCTAATATAATATAGTTCACAAATAGACTATCTCGTCCGTTTGTGACAATAATATCAGCAAAAGTGATAACATGTGAACGATATCATTGACGTAATTACGTAAGAAACATTCACGACACCTAACTCATCACAAGTGTACGTGGATGACACGTGTCCCATAAGGATAAAAGGATTCAATGAATTGTCTTAAAGAGACCCTGGTCGTGGTCAACAGCATCTTTCATTTATTTCCAACAATGACCAACAATGTTCAAACTTAAAAAAAAAGAAAAACAATGACATAACTAAAAAAACATTGAAGAACTTAACGTGATCGTCATCAACATGACGGTAATTTGACGCTCTAACTCGAAGTCATTAAACTTGCGAATGCATTTCATAAATTAAACAATACTTCAAGATAATAACAATACCTCACGACTTCATACTGAAAAATAATAGCTACTTAAATATTAAATTTAAAATAAATCAATCCACAAAGTCAATTATTGAAAGAAAGCCGTAAGATTTTTTTCGAAAGAAGAGTACAATCTATAAAAATGATGAACCAACAACATGAGATCCTCAATGAAACAACTATGAATTCTATCGGAAGAAAATCAGGAAAAAATACAAGTCAAAGACCAGAGGAAGATATTTGTCTTGCAAGGAAACTAAACAAAAAGAACACAGAGGAGCGGGTAGAAATTCAAGCGAGAGGCTGTAATTCTGCAGCAGCAAACGTGTCATTAGGGGCAGCAGCATCACATGCTAGCTATCATTGTCTATACAAGGCAGTGGAAACATTCAAAAAGGTTCATAACACGAACAAGTTCAATATCTTGGAAAATCTTCATTACAACGCTAAGGTGTATGATTGTATGCATGCATAATTAAGTTGGACATTCAGCAATATACAAGTTTTTTGCTAGCCAGAGAAAATGGCTCTTTAATCAATAAAAAAATAACTCTTGAATAACGCAATAGAAAAATGACGAGGACAGAAGCGACTGCACCCTAGCATGAGGTCGCCGGAATGACACATGGGTCATCTGTAGCGAAAAAGAAAGAAAAATTGAGGCCCAGGTAACCCCAAAGCCACCCAAGAACACATCCGTACAAGCGCTATTGAATCCACTGTAGGTTGGCTCAGAAGACTCCTGAGGAAGCTCAAGTTAGAACAAGAAGATAGTTCGTATTCGTCCTATTTACTCGAAATCACTGGAAGAGAGACCACCGTTTGACAAGATTTCCTTGAACATATTACTCAACCCCCGTCACCGCTCTTCCTCTTCAGCGCTCTCTTCAACTGCGTTGCGCGTCAAAGCCAAGTATGAAAAATGCGCAAAATGCATCTAAACCGTGAGGGTAAGCTGACCGTATCATACCAGGAAGTAACGTTTGTTTCAATCGTTTCATCAGAAATATCGCCATGCTTATTCGCTCTCTGTCAAGCGTTGCACGCGGGCCAAAATGCAGCTAAACATGCTGGACGAAAGTAAACGGATCCGCGGAAAATTCCACTTTTTTTAGCACACAAAGACCACGAAATATATACAGAGGCAATTTGAATATTTACAGACGCCTGAGTCGAATTCTAGTTGTATCCGTTTTTAAGAACAAGTGTTACCTTTCCATGAAGATATTGGTGCAGATTTGTTGCTTAAAATTCGAATACACAGGCGAGAGTGGCGTCTCCGTTCACATCTGCTACTTCTCAAAGAATAAAGAGGGATATATTCAGGAACAGTATATTTATGTATACACAATACTATGAATACGGGCCATTTTATTCCAGCTAAAATAAGCGGAAATGGAAACTCAGATCTGTCGATCATTATTCTCCTCCTCCGTTGACCCTTGCACGTGAACTTAGCGTCAGTAATATAAGGTGTATGTGCCAGCATCTACAGGAATAGAACAACACATCTTCACAAGAAGAGCGGCTGAGGTCGTCAAAATTATTGCACTTGAGCAGATGCTATGGCTATCCAATCGATCTGTAACACGTTGAAATATGTATAGTATGCCCGGGCCTTTTCTCTATACAAGAGAGTAGCAGTATTAGAGTACATTACTTAAAACAGAGGCATTTTAGCTATCTCGCTCCGGAGGTCTTGTTATTAGGCAGGAGTTCAAAACTACTTGTCTCTACTATCTGACACAGAAAGATGAATATTTCAGCCAACTCAAAGAACCTGAATTAAGGAGAATCGACACTCAGCAGAATTTTGAATCTTTCTGAGAAAAATATGCTAGAATAGGTTTCCGTTTAAATTTATGCTGCTTTTAATCGTGAATTAATCTTAGTAATAATAAATGCATTTGAATGATAGTTCAACATTTCCCAAGTTTCGTTTATCATACTCAAACAGTAAATCTTTAATTCATAAAAACCTCTGCATTAGTGGAAATTTCGCAACCAAACACTTCATATTCCGGCAGTGTTCGACTTATACAAATATTTACAAACCGACAAGTTTACTAGAATTGTGTTAAATTATTTAATTTATTACTGTATGAAAAAACAATGAATTCCATACTAACCTGTTACAATTTTTAATTTAAAAAAGGAAAGTGCGAAGGTAAAAACCCCCCCCTTGCGGCTTGCTGAGAATTCATACCTTACTCGAATACTCTCATCCTAGTCCTGATCGTAAAATAATCATGATACATTAAGAGAAAGCAAAGCAATAATGCTTTAGCTAAAGTAGAAGCGTTCTATTTTTTCCCAAAGCGGATTGGAAAGGCTTATCATTCGTTCCACAGCAGATCTTAAGTCACATCATCCGTTCGCACATCAATCATTTCCTCTGTGTACTACTACAAGCGATACCGTGTCGGCAGAGAAGTTTCTTTTCTGGAAGGCTCCGAGATCTAGCGCCGCTCTATAGAAATCGAGCTGTCGTGTAATGGCACCAGGACTAAGGCAATGATGAACAAAGAATCTGTGTTGCACAAGATTGGTGGTAAAGTTCCTTTACGTTGTGCTACTAGAGTACTGTCCGGACTTGTGGTATAACAACTAACTTAAAATAAGCGAAAGATCACATCTTGTGAGCAAAGGGCGGTGTCTACGAAACAAGATATACAATTATAGTTGGTAACCTTATCCCACATGAACTTTGTATCCACAGTAAACAGCTAGACATATGAGGAGCGTAGGTGTCCATAAAGTTCATCCAAAAGCCAAATTATGCCCACGCACAGATGTAGCTGACTGTGTCAGATGTATTATATATATAACGGTACACATGATATATATATAACGGTACATGAAGAACAGACGACCCGTACAGGAGCAACATACCTATTCGTCTAAAATTAATTCTAGCGTCGAAATTACAAATTATGATTTTGTGTCGATAACTTCGACTCGTTAGCGCACTTGAATACAATAATTATTAGAAGAATCAACAGAAACTGTGAAGTTAACACTACTTTCTACAAAAAATCACAGTACAATCATATAATGTTGAATAGCTAATGATCTTCACCTCAAGTAGATTGCTCATACAGCTTACCTAAAGCAACACTTTTAAAAAAGTTTAAATTAATAAAGCACAATATTCAGTTCATGTCACGCTAAATTATAACTCATACTCGTAATGTTACCCATTGGTAAGTATTAACATTTTTATGGGCTCATACCTGATCAAGACTACTAACCGTTTTTGGCTATTGCTACTACTAATACTGTTCGGTCACAAAACAAAAATAAAAAAGATAAACTGAATGTGAGGCAGACTCGAACATTGAAAATGAGCTATCAAATTTCTACAGGAAGTGCTGTTGATTGACTGGAACTACTTTTGATAACGATGAAAATGTGGGAGATAGGAAACATGACAAACATCAAAGTAGAGGGCTATGAATGGTTTATCTATAACATACCATTCAGTAATAATAATAATAAAAGGGTTGTCAAAGCATCCTGCTCATTTTAATACCCGACAGTGTTACTAAGCACCTTGTGTTCAATTAAGTACTCTGCTTGTTATGCACTTGGATACCGTAGTTTTCTATTTCAAAGAATCAGGTTTCTCATCGAGCTATTCAATACAAGCAGAAAAATACAGAAAAATCAGACTTTTTTCGTTGTTTTACAAATTTGATACGCGCACATTGTAGCTTGCAAGAATATACTTAGAAAAGTAATGAACTGAATCAATATACCAAGTTACGTATAAATCGAAACATAACATTTAAAAAGCCAGCTGAGGATTATTGAAAACTGGGAGATATTCCATGGCCCCAGGGAGTGAGGTGCCAGGGCTGGGTTGCTTCAGGTCGACTTGGTCACGTACCAAGTTGAACGGGGAATTTCAGTGCCTGAACTCTAAACAATTGCAGTAGTTTCGCTTAACTGGAACTAATGAAATGGAATTGCAGGCACCGTCAGTTAACTTGCAATTGCTAAAATGAAAATTCAATTGGGATAGGATTACCTGAAGTGGAAATTAAATGGGGAATATGCGTAGTGCAAATAAAGTTGAACTAATACATAGCGTAGATGGAATTAGCATTGCATGTAGCGCAGACTGAATTGGGATAACAAGTAGAAAGAATTGAATTGGGATTACTGGTAGCGTAGATTAAATTGGGGTTAAAAGTAACATAAATTAAATTAGGGTTACAGACAGTGCAAATTAAATCGAGGTTACAGATAGCGCAGATTGAATTGGGATTACTGGTAGCGCAAATTAATTGGAAAAGTCACCTTTGTAGACGTATAGCTGGGGAAACGTCAGAGTCAAGGACACATGTTTACGGTAAATGCAACGGAGTAGCGCTAGCAGATTCGCTCACCAGTCGACCAAGCTGGTGATAATCGACCAAGCTGGTGATAATCGACCAAGCTGGTGATGTCGACCAAGCTGGTGATGTCGACCAAGCTGGTGATGTCGACCAAGCTGGTGATAGTCGACCAAGCTGGTGATAAGTCGACCAAGCTGGTGATAAGTCGACCAAGCTGGTGCTACTAAGGCACTGGATGCCAAACTTCATAAAATATCACGTACAGTAAGTACAAGTTTACACAAACTAACAATTACTGATAATAAAAAGTTGAAGATGAAAAAGTTTGATTATTTTGAGCGGTTTTTCATTAGGAACAACGACGTCCGTTACCATAAGCACAGAATGAGAGGCTGCGCATTCTTCCTATTTTTTCCATAAAAGATGTTCTACTCACTGTTACCCATACCAAAGATGAAACCAGGGATCATGAATGCGGCTTGGGTTGCTTAATGTCCATTCTGTTTATCTCCGAAATACTTTACTCACCGTTGCCCATAAGAAAGATGAAGCCGGTTATCATGAGCACGGGGTGCAGGTTGAACTGCTTCTTGACGTCTTCATTCCAAGCAAAGCCATCCCTAAAGAGGTAGACCCAGACTAGCGAGAGGATGAGCACGCCGAAGAGCAGCACCTCCGTCAGGAACACCAGCAGGTAAAAGAGGCACGACCAGCCCCTCGACATGGAGCCCTCACCCCCGTACACTTGGTGACTCCGACTGCCAAACAGAATAGAACTTAAAGTAAAAGTTATTTACGTAAAATTAATGAACGCAGTGATGAAAAGGATTCATTATAACAGTTCAACCGTGAAACCATAAAACAAATTTTTATTAAAATCTTGCCTTCATGTTTGCTCACATAACATCTTACGTATGATCCTAAAATGAGCTACTCAAAATCAAGCACTAAAAGTCTAACAAAATAAATGTTTGTAAATACAATAATTCTGGGTAAAATATAATATAAAAGAAGCAAAACGTACGAAAAAATTCATTTTATCGTATTTGCAGTCCAGATTTTAAGCGCCAACCCACTTGAAAAAAAAACAGATTTATGATTATTTAGCAGCGTTAATCAGAAGCGTGGTTTTTGAGTCGAAAGTATGACAGTTTCAGTGTAAGGACATCCTTTTTTGAGAAAATTATGGACAGTGATTAATTTTTACATTCGATGTCACTTGTTATATCTTTTATACTCAGGGCAGTTGCATAAGATCGTTATGGAACAGTTCTCCCCATAACGATACCATTATTTCATCACAAAATATTGCGCATCATTCTTCTCTGAACTCATTTGTTGTGTATTTTCACCTAACTTTTGAACGAAACATTTAGCATATAGGACTGAACTGAATTGTTTGTAATGTATCCCACTTCAGAGAGGACAGTGGTTCATACAGGGCTAGATCCCAACTACGCAAATACCGACGAACCGCACAGTTCAACCATGGAGGCAAAATGGCATGTGACGACAAACATCACCACACTAACAGAGGTCTTCAAGAATTGGCATTCACTTGAAAAAAGAAACATCTTGCAATTGTTTCATATCAATTCACTAAAAAAATAGATATTTTAGGTCTGTAGTTAAAGGGAACAGAGAGAAGGTAGATCTGAGCAGCAATAAAGTCGAGGGGACAGCGTCGTGGCGTAAAAAGACGTTAAAAACTGAATGGATAATTAAACCTCGCGTAATGACATCACTAAAATGAAGAGAAACAATCATCATTTAATGTAAGTCACGGGACGGGGACCTGCAAGCAAGCTGAGTCCTGCTGCCACATCTGTTAGACGAAATTCAAAATTATAGAGAAATGCTTTGTTTCAAGCTTCGAAAAAGAACTAAATATATTTTCAGCAAAGCAGAGGTTTACATCAATGTAAGTAAATTTACAAAAATTTAGTAAATTTTATTTGCTTATTTGTCTTTTTAAAATGTACAGATGGTGTGACCATATGGTCACACCATTAGAATTACGATTAATGAAAAACTTCGTGGGAAAAGCTAATAGAATAAAGTAGAGGTTGATAGCATGAAACTACACATGCATTTTTAGAAACGAAAAAGAATAATCTTTTACGGTAACGAAAGTGACAGAACCATGACATGTGAAATCAATTAAAACTGAATCTCTTAACAATAATTACTTCAGCGAAAAAGTTTAGGAAGGAGTTATTTGAGCAGACTTGGAATAAGGATCGAATTATGCTTGTTCGAAGGTTGGTCTCTCCATCCATCACAGTGTCGAAGCATAAGTTTTTGTAGAGCACAACACTACCAATACAAATAAATCAGCTTATTTATTGCATCGATAATACTTAACCACTCGATTATTCGGAAACAGTAACAAAAACTCCGCATCACTAGACTTGAATGTTTGCATCAAGAGCGATCGTAATCGCTGTACAGAATATTACCGACGAAATTATGCCGAATGATGAAACTCATCAGTTACCACACGGGAAATGGTTGCTTTTTCGTATAGAACTTGACTCATGAAGGCATGTTGAGATTCTAAACGTACCACTATTTCAATAATCAATGCTGTATTGGGGGACATTTCTAGTTCCACCTATTCAACTGTTTGTAAACACGTGTGCTATTTTGTTCGACCTCCGATGGGCTGTAAACAAAGGTAAACTTACCTATCACAATAATTTTATCACCAAAAGTACTGCAGGGTCTTACTAATTTCTCTATATAATCACCAAAACGGTTAAGACATGTCACCGTGACACAAGCTTCTCGATGACTTCTTCAAAGAAGTTAGCCGCTAGTGAGGAGAGATGCAATGGAGGGAAATAAGTATTCGTACACATAAATTCTTTGAATATTTTATACAAACAAGTAATAAATGAACATGATTTTCATATATATATATAACTTTATACAGATGCATAATACAGATGCAATGTATCTCCATCTATCTCTGTGTGACCGTCCCATTACTTCCTATCTATTACTGAAGAAAAATTATTGAACTAAAATCAGAACAGGTATGCATGTATACAAGCATTGTACGAGTATTGTAGATACCAAAGGCGCTGGATCACTATACAATACTCCATTTTTTCCGTTATTAGCTTTCTTCTCCTACACGGCTACGTTATCGGTAAATACGGCACAGAATGGAAGTTCTGTATACGTTCATAAAAAATTCAGATTATGATAGCACCACGGGTAAAAATAAAATATATATTTTGTTTCATACATCCTTAATTTTATCACTTTTAAACCAAGTAATTTCAAAGGGTACTATCAGGGCCATGTTATCGGTAGATAAGATACGGAATGGAAGTTTCGTATGAATGAAAAACATTAATTTAAAACAATAATTCATCTTAAGTTTTTAATCATTCATCTTTAAAATAATTTTGAATTAGTCAAATATAAATCGTTGAATTTTCACGGGAACTATCTAGTGATTCAATGAAGTCCTTAACAGATGCCAAGTGCATAGAAAGCAAAAAATAACAAACAGACGATTAGCAGCCAAAGATCTTGTGCCTCAAAGAGTTAATGAACAAGGCTCTATCAAATTAGTACCCAGCCACTACACGTTTTCGACACTGGGCCACGTCACTCGATTAAAAAAAGCCGTTGTACTTTATAAAGCTCAATTAAACTAGTCGCAAAATCCATCCTCTCAAACGTGCTGTCTTGGCTTCAACAAAAACAATGCTGGGCAAGAGCTTGGAAGACACGCTTTCTTGTTTGAAGATTTGTATTGAGTTCGCGTTCTCGTTTCTAGAGAAAGTTTACGAGTGTTCTGCTGTGAAAAAGTATACAGACTGTAAAAGTATGCTGAATCTACTGACAGTAATATATTTAAAAGAGGAAAATGCTCCTACTGTCATGGAATTTAAAAAAAAAATACACAAGCATTTGAAATTTATTCGTATCAGGAAGCAGCAGACACGAGAAAAATCATTGTAAAAGTTCAAAAAGAGTCAGAATTGTTTTCCCATAAACGTAACTAAATTCTGTCTAATTAAACATTTCGAAAAGATTGATATCCAAAAAAACACAAACAACTATACAATAACTCAAACTTTGTCTTCGTTATATCCAAGAGACAGAAGAAAAAATATCATTCCAGTAGGAAACCATAGAATTCGAGACATGTTGACAGATCTTTCCCTCATAAAGTTGATGTTTTAACAATATTTTAATGTAACATAACATTTTTAATGTTACGGTCGTTTAAGTTTAATTAAGAGAACATTCTTCTTGAGGACGGATCAAGCAACCGCAAGTTTTGCCAGCTCACTGATTTTAATGTTCACAAAGCGCTTAATGATGAGCGATTATGGTGATGCACTGTAATGAGCGGTTATAATGATGCACTGAAACGAGCGGTTATAATGATGCACTGTGATGAGCGGTTATGATGATCCACTCAGTGATGAGCGGTTATGATGATCCACTCAGTGATGAGCGGTTATGATGATGCACCGCGATGAGCGATTATGATGATGCGCTGTGATGAACAATTTTGACGATGCACACCGCATCGAGCAGC
This sequence comes from Trinorchestia longiramus, assembly GCA_006783055.1. Taxonomy (NCBI): domain Eukaryota; kingdom Metazoa; phylum Arthropoda; class Malacostraca; order Amphipoda; family Talitridae; genus Trinorchestia; species Trinorchestia longiramus. The sequence continues at coordinate 87,774 of VCRD01001264.1, forward strand.
AAAACCGTAACTTCAGTAAAAACAAACCGTGTATACAAGAAATATTCTCTCGGATTTTTTAATTCAATTGTAAATTTAAATGCCAATAAATGACTTTTCTCTTATTTGTGCAAATGAATGGTTTTAACTTTAGAAGATCGTAACAAAGACATTTTAATTGAGTGACAAAGTTGCTATAAACCAGGCAAGAAAACAAAATGATGTAGGCACAAGCAGCTAGAGGCCGACTACAATATACATCACACACTTCACTGAATTAGAAAAGAAAAATTAAAACAGAAAAAATGTTTATCAAATCATTTAAATATGAATGGCTCGTTTCTAACAAATATTGTCCCTCATTGTGCATAATCTTGGTATCAACCAATCAAAACGAAAACAAATACCAATGAAATTTTCAACTGAGATAGGCACAAAATGTTTCATAATATGATCATTACGTCTAGTAACAATGTTTTCAGTTATGTTGGGAATTCTCAAGAGTTTGATGTCTTTCGTCCACAACAATCACCTACAACCTCCAAAGTTGTAATCCTGTGTAAACAGCAGCGTGTTGGACACGCTATACTCCCAACAAACTTCTTCCTAAACTGCATGTGAACTTGTGGAACTGGAAACTTACAACTTGACATAATTTGTCAGTCAAGAAAACAATTCAACGTATAATTATTTCTAAGAGAATACTGAAGGACGGTTACCGACACAGATTCTCCGCTTGCTTATTTGAGACTATATTCTTGAGCCTGATTCGTGACTTCCTCTTCGCTGGTGTTATGGTTGAAATACAGTTTGACATCGCAAATAAAATACTTCAGCGCTTTATATTCAATAAAAATGCTTAGAAATACTCACATTCGCATGCAAAGAATGAAAATGAAAGTATTTTTTCTTTAGATGAACTCAGATATAAATGTGGTCCAAATGTTCAAAGACAAACAACACCACACAAATGAACTAGAACATAATCAAGCGTAACAAATATAACTCTTATTCTCCCAAAAGCGAACTTTGCTAAATTTGCACGAAATAAGTTCATAAATCTGTGTTTTTTTACAACGATCAAAGGCTATGGACACCTGAGTCGAGAATTACACGTTCTGGTCACGACTTAAGTTGCGTTTGAGCTCCCCACCCAACGACCAGCTTTACGAGCTCTCCTCACGACAGCCGCACGCAGCTCGCTGGTCCACATGATAGCGCCCGGAGTAAAGGTGATGAAATAGCCCTCACTGCGCAGCTCACCTTTGATGCCGCGTGAGGAATGGACGTCCTATTTATGCTAGGAATACTGGCGACGTGCCAACGTTCAACAAAATCAAATTGAAATCAGAGAGTTAAGTCTTGAGTAACGATCAAGAGTGCGCTGTAGAACAGGCCACATAAGTAAAATCATACAATACAGCTATTCTATTCATAGGGGTATTCTTAACAGATATCGACGGGTTTTGCCTTTTGAATGTAGTTCTCCAGTGAGGGTTGGCTTTCAAAAGTCCTGCAGTCTTGCACAACAGTCGCTTTATTGCACACCCTCCAGCTCACCGCACCCCTTCCCGTCCATTGATAAATAAATGAATCGCTGAAACGCAGGACTCGAGCGTTTCCTCTACAAAATTTAAACGCAGAGCAAGCATGAAAAGCTCGAATGCATTGATATTCTAACTCAGTTAAAAGGATGAACATAAATACACAAAAATACTGCCCTTAAAAAAATGGGTGAAAAAATGGGTTCCTTGATAACCAGAAACGCTTTATAAAGTAAAAATTTGTTCTACGAAATTACACACAAAATTAATACCGGTAATATTCAGGCCTATTCAGTGTTCACAGAAAAACTAAAGTTGAGAAAAATTAATAGTCAAAACTATAATCCCTTTCAGGGTATCCTAAATGGGATGAAATTCAAACCTCCAACTTATCTTTGAGGGGCGGGAAGCTCAAGAGATACGCTGGAGGAAAAACTATCGAAATGGAATTTGTACTTATAACATAATTCGTAAACTAATAATTGAATCTTGAAATCCGTCTCAATATTACACGAAGAAGTGGGTTAAAATCGCTCTATAAAGTCCTAACTGTGATTGAAGTCATGGGAGGTCATCGCAGGTCTAGCAGACAATGCTCGCATTTGGTCCTGAGTGGAGAAAGTGATAGCGCGTCGTGCAGGAGCACGGAACACTTGGGGGCGTAGTCTGATCAAAACGAGAAGTTCAGTCCTCTTCAACGGTACGAAACCTACATACATCTCGTGCTCCATGAGGTGAAGGATTACCGAGGTACCAAAAACAGGCTGCTTACTTAATTTCAAAAAATGTACCCAAAAAGCGGTTGAAAATCATGTCAAGTGCTTCAGTGAAAGAAAAAAGGGGTTTTTGAAACACAGCACGAGTCACAGGGCTGCAGTATGACAAAAGGACCATGTACATATTTGGGTGTGATGTGCTAGCAAGACTCCGGCAGTGTTTTTATCGATCGTGGGTCAGGTAAAACTCGCACACGAGTAATACCTGACTCGATAATCAACTTAATAGGAGGGAAAACTGGGACTTCTTCCTTCTGTATAAACTTTTGCACGTGTAATATTTCGAATCGAAAAAATAATATCTGCATTGTTTAGTCACAGTATTGGCTTAACTAAGAGACGTTCATAATAAACTTCAGCAAAGATCACAATTTTTGAGCACAATTTTATTCTCCCTCAAAAAAGAAGCGCCTGGAAGAGGCAAAAACGAGAAGAAAGATGATTAAAGAACAAAATTCAAGACATTCATGCTAGCGCTCGGATGTATGGTACGCCGGCCTCCATCTGCAGACAACCAAAGATGAAATGGAAAGCAATACCGAAGTATTAAACTAAACCCAAGACAGATTACAGTTACAAGCATTGCTGATTTCGTTGCGAGTAGTAACGAATGTCACTGCGTAGTGCTAATTATCCAAGGAACATTGAATAGGACACGTCCCATATATACATACCTTCACGAAATCCGGAATCTTTAATTTACCTAAACGTGCTATAAAATCCCCAAGAAATGTTGAAGGAACTTTGTGCCGTGAATGCGTTTTGCTTTGTTTGTGTTTGTGTTTAGTTTTGACTAACTCTTAAATAAATGATAAAATACAAACTATAAACGATCATATAAAGTATTCATCACAATAGTAGTTACATTAACCTCCTCAAAAATGAAGGGACGTCTTAGATATTGTGCAAAACTCGCTTCTCAGTCAATCTAAACTCATATCCTCGATCTAAAAGTATTATAATTAAACTTGAAGCCACACAATGCAAAGAATAATTGAAAACTGCTGTAGACAGGAATATTCCTTGATCATATGGAGTCCGATGCACTACATATCAACCCAACAAGAGGTATACGGAAGCAGATCATCAAGCAAAATATCCAATTGAATACAGAAAGAACACAAACATAACTGACTTGCCCGATAGCGCAGCTGCTGTGCACCGCCCGGGTATGCAGTAGAGCTATAATATCGACTTACAACAGTCGTGATTCATTCAGTCTAAAATCCGGATAAAAATTCATGAGAACGCAGTTCAAATCCAAGCGCAGAGAAAATGCTTTATGCTACTCGGTTTGCATGTTTTTCCATTTCATGATGAGTAATTCATATTATCTCTCATCAGACAACGCAAATGAGATTATATACAAGTTGAGCGAGCAAATATTTTAGTTCGTTACTGGAAACGTAATATAACAATACGAATTTACTTTATAATGATCACGTCCCAATTTTAGGCCCATGTCTCAATATATTTATTACGTAAGCACGCGTCCTGATCTGACATGGTCTTGGGTAGAACATTTTGACGCGCGTTTGCAAGTAAACAACCACCGACAAGAAGCCGTTTGCAGCACAATAATGACAGATTACTTTTATAGAAACCTACATTGAGTTTTTCTGAGGCGAAGGTCAAGAATTTGGGAAAAATAGCAAACTGCACTTAAAATATGAATTGAGAACAAAAAATAAAGTTTTCTTATAAATTAGTGTAAAAACTATTGGTGAACTCTAAACCCGGAAACCTTGAATTTTTTTTTAAATTAAAGTTATAAATCATAGAAAAAAATGCTTGTTATTTGCTACATATTTTAGTTTGTGACCTGGATGATAAAATTTTATACTAATTATTTCCAATAAAAATAAGGGAATGGGATCCTTCTGTATAAGTGTGGGTACAAACTATAGGAAGCCAAGTGATAACGCACGCACGTATTCTAAAATTGCACAAAACAAACCAAATGTTCATAAATAATGAGTTTTCGAGTCCAATCACAAACGAAAATAATTTTATACTTTATTCACAAGTACAAATTTTGGACAAAAAATATATGAATTAAAACTATCATGAGCACAAGCCATTTATAAAGAATGACGTTTTTCAACACAAAAAAAGTAGTTCATATTTTCTTTCACTATTCTCTCATGGAATGAATACCAGCTCCGGCTACCGGACGCATGAAGGTTACAGCGCAAGGAGAGTAAGTAATTACTAGGAATGCAAAGACAAGTCTCTAGATCGTACAGGTGTGACAAGAAAGAAGGATTTCAAGCGCCAGTCACACCAGCATTCAGGCCTATGCGTACTTCAGAGCAGCGCTGGAAGCCCATAGATTGAAGGACAAAAGTAGAACTAAACTCAGTCGGCCAGGCTCCAGCCGGTTAGCCAGAAGCTCTCTACGACACCTAACACGTAAACAAACTAGTTGACGAAGAGTCACATTCGAAGTTTTGAGGCCGAATACTTTGAAATTTATATCAGCTACATCAGGACATAGCACGGAAGTCATAGAACTATGCTTTGTGCGTTAATGTCGTTGTTTGGACGTACGATTTACTTTTCGACAGTTCCTATTCAGTTGTAAACTGTATTAAAACCACAATGATGCCAGGTGTGACAAAAAATGAAGGAAAAAAAGTTAGCGACTGGTTTGCGAAACACAAAAGCAGTGTGTATTTCTGTACATAGAAGTGTATTAACTGGATAAACTCAAGACAAGATCACATAATGTATTCATTTGTGATCGAGAACCTGAAACAAGTTTTGGACAAGAATGACTGCTAGCGTAACCGAACAACTTTCTACCGCTGTACGGACTTCACACAACATAAAAAAGTAAGGCAACAACCGGTGCAATGTCAAGGAACTTCCGAGTTCTTGCAAAGGTTCAGTCAGTCGGCCGTGCCTGAGAGAGTTGAAGACTTTGTAGGTCACGCGTAAAAGGGAGATCGAAGCAACCCACCGACCCATGGCGAGCTTTTTGTGTGCCAACTTGCCAAGCCACTGCCACGACCACACGCCGGGTTGTAGATGTACAGCGACGTCAGCACAACAATGCCCGAGAAATGAAAGCTTTTTAAAAACGTATTATCAGCTTTGTAAACACCGATGTATTTTTTTATTTTGGCTTGACATAAGCAAGCAAATAAAATCATATTTAACAAACGCACATTACACAAATATACGTTTGAAGAACAGGATGAACAATTCACAAGACTGAACCCTACTGTCAACTTTCGCAGCTCGCACCATAGACGTACTTTATACCCGGGAGCATGCGCAGAAGGTATGCTAGCGGTTTCTTCTGCATAAGTTATCTCACGCTGTATATGGTCTACAAACATGTGTCCAATCCATCTGCAATCCAATTCCTTCAAAATTACACCGATATCAGTATCAATATTCACAAGTTGTAATAAACATTTAGAAATTTCTGCATGAATATTTTCAACTTTTCTTCCCTGGGCCAGAAATCTTGTACACACCAACTTAAAACTAGTAATTTAATGGTTAAATGAATTCTAAAAACCTTAAATATTTTTCTTCTGAAGAAGCTGTAACGTGTCTCAGATTAACCAATGCAAGTTCTCTGCGTTCATACCTTTCAGTATGTGGAAAATTTGTCTTAGTTTCGTTCGATGCTGCATAAATCTGACAGAGGGAGACATCACTCACCTTTAAACATGCAAATTTTGTGGCTGCATGGTTCTTTGCTATTAGATCAATTGCTACAGTCAACCCTTTGATAGTTTATTCAGCGAGGTATATCCCGTCAGATTTCACTAGGGTGTCCATAGGATATGTTAGCATTGGTGCAAAATTCCAGAAATTATGTCTATTACACGCACAGTTCCAGAAGTTATGCTACATTATGTTTTTAAAAAACGGGTGAAAATTAACCAAATACTAAAAAAATTCTTCATCCACGAGGCTATTTATACTAACAATATATTCTCAAAGATTGAGTTAAAATTATTAAAAAGAATTCAACTTGATAATCGTAAGAACATTTTGTTATGTTACCCCAGCCACGTAGCTGACAGGCACAAGGAAAGCTTCAATTTTCTTTCTCGTTATTCGAACATGTAGAAAGTAACCTGAGTGATGATCAACTTCAATAGCCAAGAATCTCGATGCATGTCGCCGCGTCAGATCAAAGAGACGAAGCTGTGTTAGAATTGTAGGGAAATTTTGCTGATAATGTACAGAAACGTAAATTATCTCAAATGATGAAAGTTAGAAGACTGACATGTGTGTAATAATACAGTTTCTAACAGAACCCCAAAATTATTAGTGTATTAGGACCAGTCATACAAAGACCAGCAGTAGTAGTAAGCAGGCCAGTGGTTTACTTTCCCTCACGGCTGGCAAGACAGCTTCTCTTTATCAGCCTCGCAAAGCTTGCTCCCAACAACACGTTCTTTCATGCTTACTGCTTCATCACTGCTAGCAAGCAAAGATCTTATCAACTCGCAGAGCTAAAATGTAGCAATGTGAACTTATTATCTCCAAATGCAATTACTGCGATGAACGAAGCTAACATAGGTATCATGCCACTGCGGCAGTACTTCCAATTGTCACTCAACACACGAAATGAAAGTCAGTTACAGAACACTAGCTAGTTATCCCACATCTAGCAATTACAGCACAATGAAAAAATAGTATAGACTTTCAATACAGCGAGCAGCAAGTGGTATGTGTGTAACATGATAACTATAGCTCATAGTGGTTACCAACCATTGTTACTCCATCAGCCCCAAACACAAGTAATAATCACTAAATTTTCTAATAAGTACTGCAGTAACTTCAATATGAAAATTTCTCATACATGCAACAGTCATTTAATTAGATAAATAGTGGTCTATGTAATGAGTTTCTGTATCATATTTTCATTAACGTATCAAAAAAAATAACCAAGTGAGCATATTTTCGTCAGCTATCTCGACAGCAGCACGCCTGAGATGAGAACTCTGTCACACTGCAATGTAAAGCTTCGAGTCCTTCAGAACTTACAGGTGACATTCAAAATACAGTACTTGATGCTGACGCACGCCCTTTATAGCGTACAGGATAGAAGGGGCCAGGACTTGGGGAGCTGTAGTTCCAGACTCCTCATGAGCTTTATCGCAATTGGCTGTCCTGCTGATACAGTGGAAAAGTACCATTTCTTAACGTACCATATTTTCTTAAGGCAAAAGTAAGAATACAGTGATATGAGTGGTGTAGAAATACTGCTTAAGATTGCATTCGTATGCACTACGGTAACCATAGTTAATTTACATCTTTACACTGGACAAAAAGAAAGAATCGTTCACCAAAAACTACCATAAATATTAAATGATGAACATGACTGTTTATGAAATGACTCATTAAATTTAATGACGATCTTGCAAAAATGTGCAAACCGATCCAGTGCCTTCACTAAAAGTACACTCATGAAGACCGTAAAATTTCCACTGTCATGGCACTACAAATTTACGCGACAGTACACTACAATGTTACGGACCTGGATCCTAACAGCATACACGGTACTGAATGTTAGGCCGACACTATGGGACTGACATTAAATGGGCATCATCTACTGTCATTTCTACGACATCGGTGTAAGTAAACATGTAAGGGCTGGTCGGAATCAGTGTTGGCTGCAACTTCACAATTGTTACGGTATTTGAAGCAGATGTTCATTGTTGGTTATTTTAAGCGCATCGGGCGCAGACAAAGCTTCACTACGTGCGAAGGCCGTATCGATGATCAAATATAAAGAATTGATGTAAATGGTTTCAGAATTAGCTTATCCCAAACCAACGCCAAAATAACAAAGATACAGTAAATAATAATGATTACATACTTGAACAAGGGAAATACCTATGGAAAGCTCATGGATAATTAACTCACAATTCCACTCTTAAACACTGCGGGGCTTCCATCTCGCCGCCTGGATGAAGTTTGTGTATAAAACTTGACAATTATGACATTGGCCTCTGGTATTTCAGGCCTATATTTTCGCTCATAATACTGTACCACACGAACATTCAGCAATATAATTCAGAATTTTACTTCAAATTTTCAACCCCCTCAACTGTTTTTAAAGTATTAACTTCTACCTCAATACAGTAAATAGATATATAATTCGATTTAATGCTACTATATGCGACAGAGCTACGCACTCTTGCAGTTCAAGACATGGAACACATTCACAAAATTGCTAAGCTTAAGAATTAAAATGAAATAAAATGCTCACCACTTGCAACATGGTCATGAAATAGTAAGACCAAGGCTATTTAGCACACGGACTCTCTGAACTTTTGGCACAAAAAAAACATCGAGTGACCGATAACTGGTGAGACGCACTGACCGGCCCCTAGTTATTTATGCAAGCTCAGGCTGTGTTTGTTTTCCGTTAAAACGCTCAACTGTATGACATCAGCAATATACATTAAAGGGAAATTACAAATTTTACTTTTTTCAAATCACCTCCTCTCTGAGAATAATGTCATTCGGATATATCGACGTGTAGCTTTATTCTCGTACAAAAGGACATTGTGTGACATAAGAACGCCTGAGTCACATAAATATGAATTGAAAAATACGTTTTTTAAGCATCATTTTTTATGTAAGTAAAACCATTCCTAACTGTAGGGAAAGCAACAGTTACTTTTTATATTATTCTATTCCGCTGGTATAAACCATTATCAATGCACAATTAGCATTTTAAATGAGCCATATCTTATACGGTCCTCAACTCTTGGTGGCAAACTTCCGGGACTTTTTCTGCGTTAAAAGTTGTCATGTTGATCGCTGAACCGAAACCAAACATCATAATGATTTATAAGAACTGTAGCGAGATGATGCACGAAATAAATTCTCTCACTGAATGATAATTTTATGAATTTGAAATTTCTGAATGGTTGGAATACCATAAACCTTTATTCATAATATGGCAGTCCAGATTCATAACTCGGAAATAAGATGAGCGTTGTGAACTGCATGTACAAGATGCTACAACATAACTTCCTTTTTTTGAAGCGCTTTGCCTTGAAAAAAAGGAAGTCATGTTGTCGCACCCTGTACATAAGAGGTGCGACAGCGGCGTACACAAAGGTAAGTTATGGAGGGGAACAAACGACTAAACCCGAGTCATTGAAGCCCATTAGCAGTTGCGCAGATGAGTCAGCAAAATATTTACAATAGATTGCACTAGAAGAAAAATTACTAAGGACTTTTCAGAGCTTCCATGCCACAATACTTGAAATCTATAAATAAAAATTATTTTAAATTGACCCATTATCTACCATTGTAGAGAAGAGGGGGCCTATTTTACGCACGCGTGGATTCCTTTCGTCTTTCGAGTTCGGCATACCGCCTTTCATGATAAAAATTTTTTTACTACTGGACCTCTGAAGTAGATTTTTTTAAAACCCTGAACCACATTTTTTTAGAGCCTTGAACTCTGAAGTACATGGTTTAGAGTCCTGAACCACAATTTTTAAAACCCTGACGTACATTTTTTAGAACCCTGAACTCTGATGCCCATGCTTCAGAAGTGTTAACTCACACACATTTTCCAGAACCTAGAACTCCACGGCATCTCTCCATTAAATAAGTTTGAGACACCTCTGATAACGTTGCGGATAAACTATTGGCGATAATTTCATCGCTAACTTTGAGGTACGGGAGCTAGCAGAGAAAAACATCGCCAAAAAATAAACCATAACAGGTACTTTAGGGAGAAACAAATTTCAGAAGGTTGCAGTTAGGCATAAAATATCAAGGAATCAAATATTTCTAGGTAATCTTTACCCGACCAGAAATATTTCCTTTCAATAACAGCCGTAGCAAATTATTACTTCCCTTTCAAACGCACGAATATGTCACGAAACTGTTACAGGAAACGCAGCATTTTGTCTGTCATCGTTGAACTATTTGTCACAGAACATTTATGTTCGAGATGCAGGACTGTAATCGAATTGGCATCAATAAATAATGTTACAACAAAAAAATGTTCAATACCTTTTTACTACTAGCGCATCAGTAAACTTCACCAACATTGCAAAATACACACGAAAAGGTCAGAATGTTAATTACAAAGCATGAAGTTTTATAATTCATACTTTCGACTAAAGCGTTTTCGTTAACAGCTAATCATGAGAAGCGACAGTAACCTTGGAAAACTTAATTGGCGAGTGCAGTGTACACATCAGGCCTAACTCTCGCTAACGACCACAATTACAAGCTTTTATATCTGAACTAATTAGTCGGCTTGGTCTCAGCTAGTATATTTATCGATCTCGGCTTATTGAAGTTCAGTATCACTATTATCTTCATTTACATATATTGAGTAAAACTATGAAAATGGCAATTTTTAACGTAAGCCACTTCCTGTTATAGCGGCCGGACCAATCGCCCCCTTCTCCTCCGCTTGCAACGGGAATTAATTGAAGGAGACAAAATTCGTAGTGACATTGAACACGCTTTGGCGCATTCAAGAGATTCGAAAGCCCAGTGTGACCTGCCAATGCTGAAGCGTGACACCAGCGGCCGAATATAGAAGCAATCGCCAGCGTCATCAATGGTGATGGCGGAAAACACACATTGCCTGGTGAATGCGAGGTACTTCCTGTCGCACACACTGCACAGCTAAATTTCCTCATTGAGTCTTCTGCCTAGGGACTATTAGGGCATCATTGTACGGCGCTTGATTAAAAGTGAACAGGTGCTTAAGGAACGAGTATTAGAAATTTTTGAGAACCAGTGAGCTGGAGCGACCGACCTTAGCTGCACTTCCTGCCAAAGGAGTTCGTCTGCATCGCTCTGCTGGGAACAGAAAGCCGACCTGACGACCTCGGCAGCCCTGGTGGTGCCGAACTGGTGCGCGCTCACTGAGAGACCCTAGAGTCTAGACGGAGGTCAAAGCGAAGTTGAGTTCGACCACTAAGCCCGCCAAGTCAAGCGTTTCCACAACGCATTGTTTCGCTTAGCCCCCACGCATGAAGTTGGTGTTAATTATTGCATTCATGATGCAGTTAATCAACTATATATTGTCTACATCCATCACATTGGACGCAACTATGTATAATACAATCTGCAAGGTACGCATGGGGTTCATTATAAATATGATCAGCTTACATGAGCAAAGTTGTGTCTGGTAGAGTTACTTCCAGAATATTGTGGCAAGTCTGTCAGGCTTATCCACATTTTGGTCAAGAAAACAATTGCAAGTTAATGAAACACTTAATGAAACATATTTTCTTTGAGTGATTGATGAGAACAGTGAACTGAAAAGGTTTCCAAACAACAGTGCAAATATTTTCTTAGGTATCCAAATAATTTTCGACACATGAATGAATAATGTTGTTATGCTCAAAATCTACGACAGCGCGAGCACGTCTTGAGTAGGATTAATCTTTTCCTTCTGTTCATTAAGACCATCAAAAGTATTATGAAAGTGTAACATTTCATTGACTGTTGACGCAGTTCTTTTCTGCTGGTAATTAAAAGACAAAAGTATCACAAATAAACGAATAAGTGAGAAGAAAAGAAATGAACAATGAAGACACTTGCTTCAGAATACGCAGCTCACAGCCACGAGAGAGAAAACTAGGGAATGGTAAAGATTGGATTAAAAAGAAAGCTCCCAGCACAAAAGATTGCACAGATACTTATTTTATATCTATTTCTAACCACATTACTAATCACTACAACTAATCCAGAGAAAAATCATCCTAACAAAAAAGTTATGAAATCATCCTAACGATAATGCAGAGGGTTGATTTGAGTTGCGTGACGCACAATTCACTGTGCTTTACTCAAACTGGTAACTTGCGAATGATATGAATCTTTATCGAAAAGTGGCCCGACAAAATCTGAACAGTAATCCAACGTAAAATGTAGCAGAGTCAAAAGTTAACGTGTTTCATAAATCTGTCCAGCCGTGAATTTTGTATAATCCTCAATAACTTTAAATGAATGGCAAGTAAGACTATACCATTTTTCCCATCTACTTTCATTGTTCTTTCCTTCACAAAAGTCTGTAATAGAGCATCCCTGTACGTTGCGTACAAAGCGCTGCACAGCAATCTACGCATGGCAACTTTTCTAGTTTCCGGACGCAGTTCGTTCCGGTTCTGCCCATAGCGGGCACCACACCCAGTCCACAAAGATAAGCCAGAGAGGAAACTAGGGAAACACGAGCTGATACCCACAATTTCTACCGGATGACGACAGGACGCAGTAAGTTTACCAGTAAAACTTAGAAGAATAAACTCAGGAGTGGAATCTCACAATAGCAGGTGTACTTGATCCACGTTAGAAGAATACACAATGAGTTACGACGTCAGAGAAAGGCTCTCTGAAGGAGTCTCGAAAATTTCATGCTTGTCAAGTGCAGGGTGGCGCATAAGTAACACCCCCTTATATCAAAATATTAACAAAGAACTATGAAAGGTGAAATGATCGGGATAATTGTAAACGATAGAGAAGATCTTAAAGTTTAATTAATAATTAAGTATAAAATGTATTTTTAGATGACACCCGTTATTGTTTGAACAGAAATGTACTCATTTAATGACGCTTCTTAATATTTTACTTAACATCTGATTATTTTTCTAATTTCCCGAATAATTTTGAGTTTTGATTCCTTCAAGGTAACGGGCTTTTCAATGTAAACTTTTCCCCTTAAATATCCCTGAAGAAAAAACTTAAAGGACTTTGATCTGGAGATCGGGATGGCCACAGTACGTCACTACGGCGCGAAATTATTCGACGTGGAAAAATTTCTTTCAGAATCGAGAATGGTTTGTGTTTCTACTTAGCACCTCGCAGATATCTTTCACTTGAAATGATTACCTTGCTAAGTATAAAATCTACTGTATGGTAAGGAAAGATTTGACAGATGATTTTAAAAATTTAGTCCAAAATTTAAAACTAAATATTACAATACATAGACTTTCTACATTTATCCCCGAACAAGAATTTAACGATCCGGAATTCAAGTTTATATTACATGATTTAAGACTGATTCTGGTCGTAATGCAATCTTCAAGACATTAGGGGACGTACATTGCATCTAAAAGTTTTTGTTTAACTGTGTGTTAGATGTTACAAACTGTTCAATATTTTTGTTGTGGTAATACAGGAGATTATTTTTATTATCACTATCAGCGAAACCTAAATTTAAGAATTTGAGAATTTTCTATTGTGTAATAGAAATCTACGAACAAGCTAGAGCTTCCATCTAATCAGTATTTCTAAGTCAATTCATTGTAAGAAACAAAACCGCCGAATAGTTTAGCTATGTAGTACCAACAACATCCCATAGCAAACCACGAAATGAGCAAATAAGTCTAAGTAAAAACTCATCAAAGGAAAAACGAATCGAATCGGACTATATTTTGTGTTCAATATGAAGTAAGAATTTACTTCTGATCACTTCAGACTACAAATTCCTACCAAGGCAGGAATAAAGGAGCAGATCCCTGTAATTTGGCCTGAAACAGCAACGATCAGTAGAGATTAGTTCCATCACTGATGACTGGGTGTATAATTCATAACTGAAGGCCGTTCAAGGGTGGCTTTATTTATGATGATAATTGTGTGGTGTTCTCCAACCGAGTTGGCGCTTAAATTTCCCTAAAATTGAAGCATTTAAAGAAAATTATGCATCCAAAATTCTTTTCAAAGAGCTTTGATTCGAGCCTCGGTTAATACGAAACAGAAAGAGTCGACAGAACACAGATCAATTTAAAGGAAGTTTCCTACTTCTTGGTTGTAAATATTGTACGGTCGAGGGGCTTGAAAACGAACACATTTTTTTATTTGAGTTCAATAACATTTTGAAAATAAACCCAACCCAAGAAATTTTCTTCAAACTATTGCGCAGAAACGAGTTTCCTTAAAGGCTGATCTAATCACATAGGAACACTCATTGAAAACCTACTAAGCTTACATAACCTTAATACTAGCAAACATACGTAATGCATAGTAAGTACGCAATTCACATACTTAGTAAGCTGCCAGTTCACTGGCTACACTAAAGAACCAACGCAATGTGCACCAGCAAGCTCGTCATCAGGCAGATAAGGGAGTCATGAAGCGGTGAGGGCAACTGTGGATACGAGCGCTGCTTGCTCAAGAAGAAATCACTCGATCGCTCCGTACACCACAACGCAGACTACTTTCACCTCGACACAAATGTACGAGTTTTAGAGAGAGATGTGGCTCAACCAATCCCCAATGCGGAAAAACTGTTCAGTTGCTTCCGCGCAACTTACATAGGAATCCAATCAGAATCGAAGTTTTGAGAGACTCAAAACAGATACCGACATTGAATTTGAATAAAAAAGTATGATTTGAACCGAGTTCAAGTTAAATTCAAGATGTAATAATGTTGAGACACTGGCACGAAAAATAACTAATACAAACATAACCTCATGAAAGAAAATGGCACTACTACATATTTTGTACAATTACGAAAAACAAAGATTTCTTATAACAGTTCTTTCATTTCGTTATCATTGTTATTAAAATTGCAATCACTACTCGTATTCTATATACCTACACATAATTACACGCACATCTTCATGTATGTACAGAGCAGAGAGCGCTTCAATGTGAAAGCAATATACAGAACAACGTGGACCAAGTAACAAATACGAGAAGGCGACCAGTGGCACGACACGTCTCTCTGCTCCACAGGAATAAAAAGTAAGCAGAAAAATGATGGTAAAGCCCGCCTTATTACAAACTAAACTTTCAACATCCGTACTCATTAATGGAAACCCCTCCTCCCGGTTCCCCGGAGTGGAGATCACAAATCCTATCTCTTTTCGTAAGAACGCAAATTTCTGTAGATCAAAAGTTCGAAATCAGTAAAATTTTATCCCCCATTATGTTGAAAGGTTTAAGCTGAATTGGTCTTGAGATTAGTGTGCGTTCAGCTTCTTATTAAAGTGCCTAATTTTCTGAAACCAATGACTACCGTAATTTTACACCAGAGTAATGTATGTCTTCCATACGTGTCGGCCCAATAATAATGTTCATGGAAATATAACAGAAAAACTACGAGTTAGGGGAATACAAAGCTCGCATTGCTTAAATTTTACCGCCATCCCTGATCAGGTATTTTTTTCGAACATATGTAGACTTATCATCACCCATGCGAATCAAGCCCTGTTCATGTGTACTCTATAGGGCTCGTTCCTCCTTAAAGAGAAACATTTTAAACTGGGTCATATTTCAAAAAGTGTAGTCAAACGTTGCAGCAACTCGACCAGTAATTATTTCACGATATGAAATTATAAATACCATGTGAAATGTTTAGATTTAGTCCTTGACTCACTAGAGGCACATCCAAAAACGGTCAAGTTCAATGAACTCGAACGACTTCGAAAGAATGCGTGCGTCAGAAACTTAAATTCCCATTAAAAGTTACTTGAAATTTTCAGCGGCATTTCGAAGAAGATCAGTACTAGACGTAGTGAGCTTAACACCTAATTGAATATGTATTATCTCCAATCCGTTAGTGGCTCAAACGTAACGGCAGGCTACTACACAAAACTGGGCGATCCAGTGAGTTCCAACCTTGCAAGTGATGCTCTTTAGTGTCTGTGTGGATTTGGTGTTCAGTCACAACAGCTATGGTCCAGAATGTTTTCTGGCATTCATAAAGGAATAATCAGAATGCAACGTACCAATTCCCAAAATCATAGTATAAAAACATGCGACAGTACAAACTTGAAATTTGAGCCAAGTTACGTTTCAACATGAAAATATGCGTTCTTGTCCTTAACGCATTCAACTACAAGCAAGGTAAAGCTACAATGGTCAGTAACGCTTATGTTTATGCTTCCAAATCACGACACACAGACAAATTGACCTTTCAGAGCAAGCATGTCTTTGCTTCCTTAACGTTTGTTTGGCGCCAGCAAGAATATTGACAACAGAAGTTAAGGAAGATTAACAATAGAAGCGAGGAAGATTGCCATACACCAATGCTCTGTCTGAGATCTTAAGATGAAATTAGTGCACGGCGTCGATGTCGTCGTCCTCGAGCGCTAGACTATCATTCCGCCTCCAACAAAAAGCTCAACAAGCGAGTTTAGTCCAGTAATCTTTGAAAATAACTTTTCTTCAAATAGGTGGCAACCGGCAGCAGTGGATTTTAAATTTCGTTTGCATGATATCAATGTTATTTGTATTGATACTAACTTTAGACCTTAACATACAGTAAAATTTCATTTAAACTGTAAAGCTCCTGTCCTCAACATTTGCATTAACCAAAGAAATTATCTGGTCATTATAGAAATGAAAGTTACATAGAAAAGTCATGAACAAATTTTCACACAAGCTGAACGTTTTTTCTCAACGTATACGTGCAGAAAAACATCAGTTAAACATGAATACTTTTCTCGCACAATCGTACAAAAACTGACACACTTCTGCATTGTAACGAAGAAGACTTCAGTTTTTTTTTTCTCTCTCTCTCTCTGGTACAATGTTCGATCAAATTCAAGGAATTAAAACACAATCATTTAATAAATGATTCTTTAGGGAATAATAAGCAGTAGACGTCAATAGACAACAATGTTCGACGAATAATATTCAATGCATGAAGTTCAATACAAATTTTCTACTCAAAAAAAATATCCGATGAAATTATCCGAGAATTTAACAAAGGTACCAGGATTTTCATCTTTCATTGTCACAGTTAAATAAAATGCTCACTCTAGACTCAGTTAAGAAAATAATTGTGGCTGCATAATTGTGCCTGTTTCACTGGTGGAAATTTAATTCCTGTCTTTGAGCACAAACTTGCACTTAAATAATGAGATATTTATTCAACGACGCTCTCCAGCTCTGCGTGAAAAAGTAGGTCAAGCTTCTACAGCCAGCACGGTTTCGTGACAGGATACGTCAAGTTTATAGGCTTTTTATGCTCACGTTCACAAAGAGCGCAAAATGCATTTGTGCATAATGCTTACGTAACAAATTCTTCCGTTTATGATTTGTTTAGCTCACCAAGTTTATGCCTTTTTATGCTTACGTTATGTACAAGATCATTCGCTCTTTATGTTCACATTAATAAATTCTTCCAGTTTATATACAACCGACACGTTACAATTTTTACACTACTTATGTCAAAGTTCTATTCATGCTTAAGATTTAAAGTTTAGTTTTTACTCTTTATGGCTACTTCATTGAATTCTTAAACCTTACTTATGTACCCTTCTGCCTCCCGCATTAACAATCGTCAAGTTGATGCATATTCTTTTCATTATCGCTTTAGAACACTGTATCTAAAAGAAAGACTATATTTTTCAACACAATGATTTCAAAAAGAATTAATTATCGGGAAATACGAAGCATTCGGTCCAAAATATGGATATGGCACATAATACTAAATTTTATCAATGTTTCAAGTTTACTCACTCTATTAATTGCAAGTTTAAAGACTAAAAACTAAGCAGAATGTCACGATACAGAGCTAATGTGCAATGGAATAATAAACACGAAAAAATTCTGTCCGCAGGTCTACCGCATATACAAGCTCTAGGCAAATAACATACAGGTCCAATGCTACTAAAATGATTATGACTCGCTGCAGTTTGTAGAATATCTGATTGCGTACTCTTTCAAATTATCTGCATTGTACAAGACCGCACTTGTGGCACGTGATATTCGAGCTGCGCAGGTGAATCACCAACAAAACTGGTGATGACTGCGACAGGAGATGAGGTAAGGCGGAGTGGCTAACAGGACACCGCCTTCGCAATGATCACATCGAGGAATTTGGAGAATATGTGGTAATTTTATCACAGAAAAACAATAAAAATAATTTTTTTTCTTAGCAAAGGGGACTCAATACAGGATCGTGCAAAACAAATGAAATTTGCGTCAACTTCGAGTTTGAGGTTAAAAATGGCACTCAATACAAACGATTAAATATTAAAAACTTGTTTCTATAATATAAGCATCATTCCACGCATGACTGTCATAAAAATCGGGAATTTTCGGGTTTCAATAAATTAATACGGACAATTGAAAATAGATAACTTTCATACTTTGAGCATGTTGAAGCAGTTACCTAACAATATGAAAAAACACGATTTCAGCCCAAAATTTGTGTAGCAGACGTGTAGTTGCGACAGGGTAGTTTCGGGTTTTCTTCAATCACGTCAGTTCAAGCGGAGAAAAATTCAGTGCGCCAGCTATGGAAACTTCATGATGATAATAATAAACATTGTAGGCGAAAAATAAACATTGTAGAACTCAAGTGGGCCATTAAAACACTCGCTGAAAATAGGACTGATTATTTTTTTAAAGGATGTTGAGATGACCTTTTTAAATCAAAATACGGAAAAGAGAACTAGAAGGAGGGGCATGTACTGAAAGGTTGTCCACATGTAATGGATATAACAGAGACTCACTTCATACTAGCATTATTGGTCGAGGGGAAAATAAGTTACCCGAAGGGAGCTACATTAAAAAGGTATAAAAAAGGAGGGAAGTCTAAAGACATGGTCGAAAGCTAGAGAAGGTCGAGTAGAGCATTCGGACACGGGCAGTAGCCATGAGATGGAAGGTAAGCTACTTTATTAGACACTTTCGTTCACTAAAATTTCATTTCAGGGGTCTACGTGTTTGACGAACATTGTAATAAAATTATTTATAACACTCAAAAGTCAGAATATGCTATTAATGTGTGTTAACAGATTATTTGGGACCAATTTATTAATATTAGAAGCAGCAGGCTTTAAATTCCATCACACATAAAATTAAATTATGATACGGTGTATCGGAGAAGGCAATTAGTGAATTGTGTTCAACTAAAAAAATATTGAACAGTTTTTCGGCAAATTAGCGCAAAACTACGAAGTAATTTATTACTAGGGCGGGAAAATTTATGTAATTTAATATTATTGTTGATGGTTATTCAACGTTTTATATTTGTAACCTTATATTATTAGGAATATGCTCATTTTTGGAAACATTTACCTTAATTTTAGTTATTCACGACTTATCTTTCCTGAGGGAGAGCTTTTTTCCCAATCGATTTGATTCATAGCGAACCAAATCAAAACCATGGGCCTAATTCGCCACCATGGTGTGCAGCAGTGCACTGCGAGTGCTGTCTGACTGCAGCAGGCATCTCGCGTCTTATAGGTACAAGCGCGCGGTTTGAGGGCAGAGCGATAAGCCAACGGCAAGTGCAGCAGCAACTGAGTTACGGTATCAATGGACTATTACCCTCATGCGTCTGCAATAACACGGAATGAGAGCTTAGCGCAATTGCACCTTATCGCCTTGTAGTTACGCAACAGTATCTTTGTAAGACATAATTGAGACTACAATCAGTATCTTACATCGAGCTTTTATCAGTGATATGTTGGTGTGCAGTTTGCAAGCCTTCGAACGTTAGGGACTCGACAGTTAAGAATACGGGTGGCCAATGTTACATTTTTATCATTGCACTACTCATTTACTTGCTTAATCAATTAGGATTTTGTGTCTCAACAGAGTCTGTTTTTTTGCGTGCATTTTTTTCTGTGACTGGTAGAATGAAGCATGTCTAGCCTTTCTTTGTGTTTTTAAGATCCTCATAGCGGCCATCAAATAGGAATTAATTTAGTATTTTTGTAAGTCTGGAGGTTTGGGTCCCTCCAAAGATCAACATGTAGTGTGTTAATCAATCAATATTATTAATACTAAATCTTATTATTAAAGCATTCATTTACGCATTTCTGTATTTTTTTGCATTTTTTAATGAATAAACTATTACACTTTAATGATTCTAAAATCTTATATTTTTTGCGTATGTTGGTTGTGAGAAAATAAAGCAGAAGACTTAATTTCCGTATCGCCATACCTAAAATGGTCGCATACTGATAATTAAAAAAAATCGTGTGGTTCCGAATAAAGTCCTAGAGTTCTGTGCGAATGTACGGAACCTCACAATACTGAACGATAAAAGAATAAAGCATAAAAATTAAAAGGAAACAACGTCAGCTTTCTATTCAGCGATCGACTCGACGAACAAAATTGCTACCTCACAATGCCATAATCTTGGAAGGTCTCACATCAGCGAGTCCACAAAGAACAAAAACTTCCCAGAAAACGCAATCGATGATCAGAGATCTTGGAACCCTTCATCTTTTGGAGAGATTATACTTAAACGCTGCTTCCTCGCCACGTTCATGCACGTATGCCTTAATGTATTCACATTCGAATTCAAAATTCTCTTGAATCTGTTGATTGTCAACCCTCTTTTCTTTATGAAAAGATGTTTACATAAAAAATTTTCATTAGTCGACAATTGCCTTAAAATCGTAAATTTAAATCATACAATCATAATGAAATAAGAACATTTTGCTGGAATATTTACTTCTAAATAACTACGAGTCATCTGCAGTCATGAGGTGTGAGTCATCATAGGATTCTGTTCGCACAAACATACATTTTATCACCGTTTCGGTACTTACGTAAATCAGCATGAAATCATTTGTGCTAACTATAAATGGAGAATCCCAAAACATAAATATGCAATGCTCATCTTTGTTCTACTGTTTATTATTGTTGGAGGGGTACCTAGACAAATGATGATTTTCATAACATGGTCTACTAGATTGCGAGCTCAAGTATAAAGTTATGAAATTAGTTTTAAATTTTGATGAATCGAATACAAACAAAACTACTGTAAACGATCAACTATTTTTACAATAGAAGAAAGAGAATTGAGCATTCAACTCTCGCACTGCAACAATTCCTTTGATTCTGCGGGAAGAATTTTGCTCAAAGCAAGTTTTGTCAAATCACGCGTCCACCCAGTGCAGAGCTACGATTATGTCCTGCTTCACGCTGCCTGTCCAGGGAGGGTACGGTCATGACTGCAGTGTGGGTGCGTTTAGTTTTTAGTCGTAAGCAAGTATAAGGAAGTCTGCAGCCCCTAAAAAATAAAATAACTGCTTTCAAAGTGCAATTCAGACCACTGACACTTTGACTACGTGTTGATACATATGGTACCATTAGGTATATTATTTGAGCCGCCAATTTGAATAACTGCAGGCAACGTGTTAAAAAAATACTCAATAAATATGATGATGAGTGAATGCTACATGGCTCATCTGCTGTTTTACATGCCTTTTCAAGAGTGGTTTGTGCTGAAGTACGTTATTAATGACGATTGGATTTCCTCATTTTATAAATCCTTCTAATATTTGCTGTGGCAGTAGAATTTTTGATGTCTCGACACATTACTGAGTGACAGATTGAAAGACATTATTACATATCGGCGTTAAAAACTGTTTGGGTTAAAGGGTGTCAGCACTTGCAACAGCATCTTGAAGAACCAGAAAATAAAAGGTGAAAAATACTGATAAAGCATCGAAAATACTCCTGTAAAAACGCGGATCGCCAGCCTCCGCCATGAAAGAAAAGAACAGGGTGCAGCAACATACCTTTTTTTTGAAAGGAACTTCCTTTGAAAAGAGGAAGTTATGTTGCTGCACCCTGTAGAAAAAGAGAAGATAATGCCTACTAAATCCATGACTGCGTCCTGCATGGCGCTGTCATAGCAGCGAGCTTGTTAGTGCTACCACTGAAGCACACAGCGCCGATTTTTTTTTAAGTAGCCTGATGAGGACTAATACTTTCCCGAAAAAAGAGTAGAAATTCTACAAACTCCGAAAAACACTAAATCACCTTAATAAGTTTAAAGATAATCGCTTTCAGCGCATTCCCCTGTTAGGGGAAAAACTGTAATACGAGTATATGCACATTCAAAACTCCTTCACAAGAAAATATTCAATCAAAATGGACCGTCATTAGAACACGGAAGTATGTTATTGTAATTGACATGGATGGCCGACAGACGCGCTTCCTGGTTAGTTAGGCAGACCATGAAGATCCTTCCCTAATTAAACACTTGGGAATTTAAAGTTGTCGGTAGGATAGCAATGAATCTCATAATTCAGAAACTTCATGATGAAGGAGGAGATTCAGGGAACTCACACACCTATGAAATGTATATTGACTGAATTTCAAAGAAGAAATGATTCAATACATTAAAATTAAACTTTCAAGCCGTAATTACTTCCCATTAATTGCACGACACTCATGAGTCAACTCATATACCTTACATGCAATCTTACGTTGCATTTACAGTAATTATTATGGATTTTCAAAGGTAAAGTTGAATCATATTCTCATTAATTAGCATGGCCACGCGAATTTATTTTCCTGACAACTTGTTTTCGTATATATTATTATACACACATATGCCATAACAGGACAAGGCTTTTAACACTGTCATGACCAACGATTTTCTGCATATTTCACTATCATGACCAATGGTTTTCTTTGATATGACAATCGGACAAATTTTTTTCATCAAAGCAGGTTGGATAACACGAAAATAGTTACAGTAATTAATTTTCATTTGGTTTGTTGGTATATTTTTAATTGTCTTTCAAAAATGAAACACTAAAATGAAGCTATTTTTTCATCTTCTATTACCTAGGTTCTTGAGAATTCAACAACATGAGCATTCTGCACGAGATGATGCATCAGGTAGGTAAGTGTGAAAGGTCCGAATAAAAAAAGATTTTTTTTTACATTATCTCAAACAAAATGCCATAAAGTTTAACCAAAATATGTACATACGAGTACATTATCAATACGATATTGCCATCTTATCGGTAACATATATGCCAGTAGCGAAAAAAAAAATCTGGAAAACAAGAGGTGATGGTCGTGGGCTACCACGGGGCTGATTTCATGAGTAAAATTATCAGACCTAACTTTTCAAACCATCGACGTACAGTGCACTCATTCGCCACACTTTCACCAAAACACCTAATTGATGTGTCGAGCTACCTGTGATACATTGGTTCTACAACGGGACTCGTATTCATAAACGATACGAAGTTCTAATCTATCCACGGGCTCAGCAAACACAGATTTGTATGAGAAAAAACACTATATCATCCGACACCAGAAAGTACATCTGGAAAAATGATGATGTTATTGTTCAATGCTGTTGAACAGCAGCATTCACAAGATAAAATATGAAAGTTAACGACCGCCAAATTTGGTGCATTAGAAAATCACACATTTCAAACTTAGCGACCTGATAGTACAAAGTTTTTACTTGAATCAATCGTTATTAAACGTTGGGTTCATTTGATTTTCAGAGGTATGTAAGAAATGCCATCATTGAAGTAGAAATACAAAGAAATTCTCTTCATCGTTGAATACACTTTTATATTGGGGGTAAATAGTCTCCGCCATTCGTCTGTGATCCTCCTCAATGATTGAGTAGATTCAGTGTTCAGAGAAACCCATGTTTCAAGAAGCAGTCTTTTAAAGGCAGCTACCCTCGACGCTTTCTTGCAAATAAAGTAGGTGGTCCTACCTCTGAACCTCGCACAAGTAGGTAACAGTGCCTCTGAGCCTCGCACACAATCACCGTCACCAGCTGACCCCAGCTAGTCATTAACGTACGCAGTTCAGGCAGACTGGTCAGGCGACGTACGTGATGACACGTCAGTGATCGCACCAACTGAGTTCAATCCTCAAGCAAAAAATAACAGAGCGGTAAAAACAATTGAATTTATTAAATGTTTAAGTTCTAAAGTGTCGTAAATGCAGAGCACCCTTATTAAGTTTGAAAAAAAGTTTTGATATAACTATGAAATTACGAAGAGTGTAGGTACGTCATTTACTTGGGATAGAAAATTCGGTTCGTAAAAAGACAACCAATATTTTCTTAAAACTTCACAGTTCAGGGATTAACTACCAGTAAAAATCGCAGAAAAAGCTACAACAAAACTATTAAAAACAGAGCGCTCATACAAAGACACCCATAACGACTACAAACAGCCTGGGCCCGAGTTGAATTCAAAAACACTCAAGAACAAATAAAAACTAATTAGAGGAAACATACTCTGTGGGTGTTATCTTGAAACAACTTGAAGAAAATTAATTAAACCCGGAAAATTGCAAAATTTTATGCTGAACGGGCAGCCTACATTCTCTAAGTGCAATGCCAAAATCACATTTTTACTTGAACGTTTGCTCATACCTAGTGAAACTCACATCGGCAGAAATGCATACTGCTAATGAAGAGAATTTTTTTTAAAATCACAATTTCAAGACATTCAGGAATTGAATTTTCGAGTAGATGTCAATGCCTGACTGACAAGGTGTATGTTGCATAACAAACAACCTAATTGAGCATTCTCTGGAGACACTAAAATGAGGCGTTGTTATGAACCTTCATAAAAAGCTGCGTTAGGCCCAAATACGTCATGAAGCTGTAAATCCATGATATATCTACTTTTCCAGATGAAACTTATATCTAAAACTCTGTTAAGAGCCAGGAGCTTTTGGTAGTTAAATGAACAAATTCTTTAAGATACCGTACAATCATCGAACAAAATTTGTTCATCGAGATGGACACGCGGGAATCCCTTTCTCTGCACCCGCCCTTGTCTGCCCGCCAGGCAAGATGACCGTTGGGTGTACGTGCAGTGCAACGACCACACGACGACAGGTGTGGTGGGGAGATGTGCGACCATTAAATAAAAAAACTTGGAAAGCAAGACAGAGCAATATTCTAAAGTAACTCAACAAACGTAAGAAATTTATCGCTATCGTTGCTAAATAGCAATCAGTGAAAAAACTGTGTAAGAAAGTACTTTTATTTTAGTCAAGAAACATTCCGAGTTTTCCCAACGCTTCGAGCAACCCAAAATTTGACTCGCATTTAACATAGCGTTACTAATGATCCGTGTTCTGCTCAAAAAATAGTCAACCGAAGAGGTCTTCAAATACCACTGAACTCAAACATAACACGAACGTAAGGTACATAGAATCAGACAGAGTAGGTATCCCTTTTGTAGGTATCGTTTGTTATAGAGGAAGCATGGAAACAATAAATCACACCGAAAATCTCAGTAATTTACCATGAAATCCCGTAGCGTTGCAAGGCAATTTGGGTTGCTGCTGTCTCTCCATTAAGTGAAAAAATCCTTTGTTTGCAAAAATGTGGACTACCAGAAGCTGAAGGCTCCGCTACCGACAACAGCAACTACATGTAGCCAAACAATGGCCTGAATAAGGCACTCAAAAATACTGCACAAACCTGCTGCAGCGATGGATGTCGTGAATTCATAGGCATTTATTTCTGAGAAAGCTTGACATACAGTCGACCCTGAAAATAGTTTCCAAATGGCAATAACGAATAATAATAATCATACCAATCAATAATTACTTTATGTAAGTGCTTCATTATGACACTACGATATTTAGAGCCAAAATACACTTAAAGCTAAATTGGGGAAATCTTTACGGCCATACCTGATGAAGACTTCATTTATTCACAGCACAAAGGACGAGACTTCGTACGACTCAACAGGATGCAAAAGAAGTAGTAGAAGCATCTCGATGGAACGAAAGCATCAAATGGGTGGGATACACGAAGAATGGATGGGAAACACGAAGAAAGGAACAGACACACTAATGCAGGAAGTTAACGAAAAAAGGAAGAGAAATGGGAGGATGAAAAAATGAGCCTATTCAGCTCATTATCTAAAGCTCCGACTGACTAATGAAATAAACACTTATTAAACAGTGCTTAGATGATAAACACTGGTTTCCTACACAATACTGACGAGTACAAACAAAAATCACGTTTTTCCACACACAAATATCAAGAGTTATGAATTTCATACTCAGTGAAATATGAATACATTCGAAAGGCACTTGGGGCATCATCAACACTATATAATAAAACGCCAGGTGTCTCCTTAAATAAATAAATTCATGCATTTTTGTGCGTAATTTCTCCTATGTTATTAAATATGTCTCCCTTTAAATATTAAATATACTATGTATCCCTTAAATGCTGGTAGTTGAATTCGTTGACTTTCAGGTACATAGATTCGTAATCGCTGGAGTTAAAACTGTTAGACTTTCTGAATAGGTCTGAGAATCTGTTGCTTTAGGTTCTTCCTTCAAATGCATGATACTATTTAATAATACGTCAGGTGTCTCCTTAAATAAATAAATTTATATATTTTTGTGCGTAATTTCTCCTATGTTATTACAATGGGAATCCCCCTTAAATACTGGAATTTAAATCCGTAAACTTTCAAGTATTTAGATTTTTAACCGCTGGAGTTAAAACCGTAGACTTTCTGATTAGGTCTGAGAATCTTATGCTTCAAACGCATGATACTAAAACCCGTTATTTTTAGCATGCATACACACTAATTTTAAATAACACAAATACAAAATAGTA
This sequence comes from Trinorchestia longiramus, assembly GCA_006783055.1. NCBI lineage: Eukaryota > Metazoa > Arthropoda > Malacostraca > Amphipoda > Talitridae > Trinorchestia > Trinorchestia longiramus. The sequence goes on from VCRD01001264.1 coordinate 114,368, forward strand.
AATCGCGCACGTGAGTTCAGAGGATCCTGTGAACAAATGGATTAATACTCTGCTATCAGTAAAAACTTCATTATTAGATGTTTCCTCACTGTATTCATAGATCTAGTAATTCATTAATATCTTGCACATCTATTAAATAATATGGGCATGAAACGTTTTTGTAGGGCTGCTTCTGAACAATGAGCTTCCCTTACTTATGGACGAAGCCGGCCGCCTAGAGTGATAGTATAGTACCTCAAGAAATAAACCTTAACACTATTTTGACTTATCTGCTAATCAAGTTCTGGGTTTTTGATACAATTATGAAAATTTTAAAACACACATATGCGTACTCGATAAATCTACTAGTAGCGTAAATTCTTTTAGCACTTCTGTAGATCACTGATTTTACAGCACTTTTAGAAATGAAATTATGCAATCGAGCGCTGGTGGAGGTTAAATTCTAAAGGAAGTTCAGGATAGTCGACTGTTGAGCCACACAAGCAACAACTGCTTCAACGAACTACTGGCTATACAAGCCAAATGATTTCCACTCCTCTAGCTACTTCATTAATGTTCAATAGTGTCATCCGTTGTCCTAGCTAAAAATGCTAAAAACCTAACAAAAACACGCTTTAAAAATTTCGAAACTTCAAGTATGAAGTTGCCTCCATATGAATAACACTGTTTGGAATTCTTAACGAACAAAGTTAGTCTGTACAATGAATAAAAATACTTCCATAGTTACCCTGTAACTCTTGGTCACCAGCAAGTACCATATATTCAAAGCAGAAAATTTTTTACGAAAAGACATTGTGATAAAATCCCATGTGAACATGCAAACACACGCTTATACTACTGAAGGAGCATACTCATTTAAAATTCAACCCATGCGTAATATCATCGGCTGACAGAAAGATGGAAAAGGATTCTATTAGCACATAATGATGAAATTCAAAAATCAGAAGCAGTAAAGTTCCAATGAAAAACTATTCTATTTTACATACAATGCTGTAAAATGTAACAAATGGTACGAGGTAGGAAACTTGCAGCACGTTCTCGACACACAAAAATAGAAAGACCTCATTCCCTCACGCGGAAGAAGCTTCGAGCAACCTTGACTAGCACAACAAAATTGTTCACACACAAACAATACAAGTCAACTTTTACGACCAGTACCGATATCCACTTGACTTTAATTTCCCGACCGAGGCCAGGAAAAGCACGACATATCAAACATTGTGTATTTTGAGCACAGCAGCAATTCATTTCCAGTGAACTCTACATTTTGTTGGCAGAGCTTCTTCGTTCACGCAAGAATTATGACAAATGTTAAGGTCAATGATTTTTTAAAAAAAGTTACCATTGTGAAATTTGAGGCTTGCCGCTCCAAAAAAAACTGAACTATTTTTTTCTAGGAATTCAATCCTTAATTTGAATTAACAATTAAATTATACTTTAAAAGCGCAATGAGCAATAAACTGAATACAACACTGAAACCACCACCGTAAACTCAGAAAATTTGGAGTGAAGCAAATAACTACAAACATAAAATAGCACTGGGATTCAGATGTAGCTGCTTAATATTAATATAATATATGCCAAACATCAACATACACTAAACTCATAATCACGAACTCCTGAACTAACTCCAGACCTGAAACTCCCCAGTCCCAATGAATGTTGAGTAAAGCGTTTAACAGGTTAATGAATTTACTCGCGCTTGCTCGTAATGGCATTGTTGGAGAAGTAGCAATTGCATCAGAGGACTCTTGACTCTGTAAGCAATGAGTAGCAGACGAGGTGTAGAGTCTGATGAGATTACAGAACCATTGTTGGAGGATGACGGGGGCCGTTACATTTAGCTAACTCTTGGTCGACGTCATCTCGGTATTTAATCCAAGGGAGAGAGTACCAAGGAAACACAAACGACGAAAAATGGTAATATTTCGAGATATAAAAAGATCTAGGATAAGCGACAGAAGGCATGACGCAAGATAGCGATATTACGAGGTTATTAATAGAATGAAACGTTTACTTGTAACACCTTGAAAGCTGACTAACCAAGTATGTCTAATATGAGCAGAAAAACGTCTTTATCACGTTTAAGTCCAATGTTTCATACAATCTCCGTTATAGTACAATTATTACAAGCTCTGAAAAAGAAAATTATAGTAAAATTCCTGAAAAATAACACGCATAACTGTCAGTTCATACTAATTAATGAAGTTGCATAAATTAATTTTAGTTTACGTCTGCTGCACTCAGTTCCACAAGCCAACAGAATTAGCGATCTACAACACCAGAACACAGTCACACGATGACTAGCGTTTTCACTAGACAAGAGGTTTACAAAGAAGTGGATAGTTGAATGAACGAATCTTGATTCCCCAGTAAACAAGCAATGTCCCAGAAAATTACGTATAAAATCTGGGAGCGAAGATACATCAAAGGAAAATTTCTGTTACTGAACAATATGCACACTCCAGAATGGCATGAAGTATACCTCTGATGGTATATTCGTAAATGAGTAAATAAAAGATGCTTTATACACATATGCCTGTGATGAGTCCAAACCAGACTCATCCAATCAAGCGATGAAGTCTTAAAACTTGAGGTGCATGAAATTTCCAGTGAGATTATCAAAAATTTACAACAGCGTTGAAAGGAAATATTTGCGGACCAATCTGTAACTAGCAAGAACTAAATAATACCGGCTCGCCTTAGCCCATGTTTCAAGTGGTTCGACACGCTCGGGCAGCGTTTGTCTGAAGAACTCCTAGCAGTTGATCGGTCTCGAGGTGCTGGCACAAACAGGCGTCTCGTCAAGCAGAAGCAAATGTTAACAAACTGTTGGGTAGTCTGCGCTTCTGAGCGGCGCCTGAACCAAGCACGCAGCTAAACTTGCTTATATACACGGCAACCCCAGCCGTAAACATATGAAGTAAAAAATAAAATCGCTATACAGGGTGCGGCAACATAACTTCCTTCTTTTGAAAGGAACTTCCTTTGAAAAAAGAAAGTTGTGTTGCCGCACCTTGTATGTTAGTATGATCTTCTGAAAACGAGATTTCTGACAAGTCAGCTCCTGTCGACGTAGCAGTGTCGGAGAGTGTTGAATGTTTCAAATGTCTCTGTTTTGGAAACAAGTAGTTCAATAACTAAGAGTAATCTGAAACTAGTTTTAAAAATTAATACTAGATACTACAAAGGTTCGAAAACGAATGATTATAAAACTTACTGCACATTAATGCTCTGTACGATCTTAAGAAAACAGATCACGACTTATGTATCCAGCAGAACACAATCTAAAGAAAATTCAATGTAAAAAATACAATAAATTTATGAAGCAGTAAATGGTAAACTGCTTCAAACAGTAATAATATCTAGAAATAACAAAATATTTACAATACAAATATGTTATATAAAATATATCTAAGAATGTGTTCAAATTTTGCAGTTCCTCAGCAGCGAGCAGTTGGATGTCTTGACCAGTCGTAGCTTTACCGTCAACTGAACGATATTATCATTGTTTTTACACAATATTTATTCAAGACAGAAGAATAAATCTGGCGGTATTTCTTGGAACTGTCCTTTATTTTTTCATTCGTTTTTTACAGTCTATGGATAATGTTATAGTAAAAATACAAATTACAATTGAATTTGAAGAGATTAATTTTTATTTTTTACTTAGAACAAAAATATGTAGAAACTTTGAAAGTTGAGGAAAAAACAACTTTTAGCCGATTACAGCATGCAAAGTGAAAAGCATAAGAATTCAGTCGATTATGGTCATTTGCAAAGAATTTAGAAATTTTAAACAAAAATCAAACCTGGGTATGCTGCACAGTATTATTTAAATGCAATATTCATACATGTATAAACGTATTCATCATCTGACAACGAACATTCAAATAAAATACTACAATTTATATTTCGATATGGCTCTCACTGCGTCCGGCGAGCAGTACTCTCTTAGATTAGACGCATTTTCCGTAACCTTGCTCCTACATTGACCACAATACGAGTACATTGAGTAGCCAGCTCTTAGTTTGGATACGTGTAATGTGATCTTGCTTTTATTATACATTGATCACAATACATTGGACGCTCACGAAATTAATTGAATTTCATTTAACGAATACTTTGATGGAATAAAATTAAAAGCTAGAATTACATTTATTATGTAGTTTCCCTTATTTTCCCATTAATCTGAACTTTTTGTGCTAGCGTATACTAAATATTACCCATACTTACAGATATCTAATATACATACAGGATGTCCATAAGCCTCTTTACACTTCAGCAAATTATTTACAGAGCCAAATGATGAGGTATCATAGATTGGTTTTATTGCGCTTAGTAATTATCATAGTATTTAATCACATTATACTTGTGTGTTTCAAGTACCCTGTTGATGAGAAAAGTAGAGACACTGTTGAATAAACCCCTAAAAAATGACTATTCCTCAAGAGAAGAAACAGTGACCATCGTGGTAACCTTGATCTTGAATATGTGGCATTACAACTAGATGACTTTCAACTAACCATTTTCCAGCAAAATGGTGCACTACCAAGTTAAGGAGTGGTTGTTCGTGGGTTCCGCAGTCGAACATTTCCAGACTGATGGATTGGAAAAGATAGGCCAATTCCTTGGCCATCTCGTTCACTAAATATCACTCCCCTAGACTTTTTTAGACGTTGCCTACGGTTGTAACAATATACCTAGTGAATAGTATACGAGTGGTGCACATATGTACTAACAAGTAGTCAATGTGTTAACGACATCGTGTATCAAACAGAAATACGGGGCATTACTGGCCGAAAGTAAAGAAATAAATATGCCATGGCTACCATTAATGAGGTTATGCCATAGCAAACATGGCAAGAAATCAAGTACCGTCTTGATATGCTTCGTGAAACTAATGGTGCTCACACAAAGATGTATTGAATGAGGTAAAAACTTTAACAGCTAATTCTCATTTTACAATAAATTTAGCAATATTTATCCTTAATACTTAATACAGTTGTTCCTAGAATAGACAAAATGTTCCTCCAAATACAATCTACGAGTTGATCCAGCAAAAAAATCAACTATTTAAGTAGAAAACTCTCTAGGCTCACCTACAACACGATAAACAAAATTCGTGCCACTCAACTGAATGGAAACCAAGAACCACGATCTCTAGCACCGGCAACGGAGGCGTACAGCATTAACAAGGACGTACAACATCAACAAGGACGTACGACAGCACAAGTGAGGTACATCAACAAGAACGTACGACAGCACAAGTGAGGTACAACATCAACAAGGACGTACAACAGCGCTGGTGACGTAACGCACTAATTGCCAGACATGACCTTGTTCGCCACATTCAGTTAGTTCAGCGTCATGAGGCTCCATTTACGCACATTTGATGTGTATGTACGCTTGAGTTCTGTCAGGGCTCACTAGTCTGCATTGAGCAATTTCTGTCTAAGACGTGGAGCAGCAGCCGTATGTATTAGCAGGTGCCTATTCTAATATACCTATTTCAGAAAAAGAAAAATACGAATTTTCCTGTTTAACTGAAGCGAGATGAGTTCCGAGATAGAGAGGTACATTGTAAAAGCTTAAATTGGCAACTGCATTGCAAATAGGTCAACAACTTACATGGTTCAACATCTATCAGTAATGCGATTCAACATTAATTGCATATCCCATCCAAGATTCATATTTTTTCTACGGAAACCGAAATCCTCGCCCAGAACGAACATACTGAATCTATTAATATATTGTTGTAAAATAAAAAATCTTTGAAAACGAGCAAGTGGAATACAGGACAGAAAATAATTTTCACGTACTCCTGATAGCTCACTAGGTGGGTTTAACGACCCTACTTTGAGTAGCGTTCCAAATAGAAATAACTTATAAAGAACGAGTTGTTCACAACTTGTGAACAACTAGTACGAGAAGTGCAAGTTCAAGACACTGGCCTTTCATGAATTTCAAATCAAAACTAAGCAGGGCCTCTAGCACGACACTCCATTCTGAACACATTAAAGCAATCAACATGAATATAAACACTTGCATAATAAACTAGCGTACGAGCACGCACGTACGTGCATGATCGCACATGGATGCGAGAAAACAGCCACCAGCTAGAGTAGGACAAAGCCCTAACAAGAGTGCGAGCAACACCCTGGTTCACAAGCACGCACCACATACAGAAGACACTGCAGCTCCCACTGTTTATATGCCATAGTACAAGCCTCTACTTGCCCTGCTGTTATTTCGTACGCATTGGCAGCGTGTAGCAATTATCCGTCTTACAATTGTTTCATTTGTTCTCGAGTATTTCATTTCAGAGATAACGTGGAAAAATTCCGCATTCCATTAGTACTATACGACACGTAGTATAATAATGTATGTACTAAAATATCATAACTGCCATTCAGCTCTTTATTATTATACAGATGGACCAAGACGTCCTCGGTTCGAAATCAAAAATCTGACCAGTGAGGTCACCACGCACGGAAAAAATATAAGGATAAAGAATATAAGCATATGAGAAATCGTAACTTTGTACAAGATTACGGTGTGATCCATCATCCACGTCCCCGAGACTAGCGTAGAACAAACGAGACAAACGTAACTCGGGAACTGAACCCACAGAAGGTTGTCTCAGCAAGTTCGGCCAAATCTGCGGTAGCACTTCAACACAGGGCATCCCTGAGAAGTGCCACATCCTCGAGACTCGCTTACTACGAGAGACGGTAAAGGAAGATAAGTTAATGAAAACTCGTGAACGCTACTTTTCCAAAGAAGAGTGCTAAGTTCCGATGATCCATTGAAGGATAATACCCGTGATCTCACTGTCTACAGGGACTGTACGCTTTACTAGAAAACAAGGTGTGTAACTCAATCTCAAAAACTCAATAAAAACTTCACATCAACGTCACCTATTTGCATTGCAATGCAATTAGAAAACCTAATCAACAAAAATATTTTATGGTAGTTGTCACCGTTACAAAAAATTTACATTTAGCTTAGAATTGCATCCATAAAAGCACGAAATATGGAAATAAGATGTGGGGAAGCAGATGACAAGGGGTTATGGTTTTTATCTTGACACGAGATGAATTGCAAAAGGAGACCTAATTCACAATAGATGAGTGATGAATGCATGGATGTTGAGAATTCTCGTACTGATTTTCAGTTTATGGTGCAATGAAACAAAGTTTCAACTATATTGGCTACCAATATTGGCTTTTAAAAATCGTTAAAGCAGTTTAATATACAAAAATATTACCCATATATGTGTGTACTGACAAATTTATACTCTAATTCCCAATGTTTCAATCTAATGTTTCAGCCTAATTCAGTGTTTCCCAACGTAAAATCCAGGTTGCAGTATTATTCTTAATTCTCAATTTTTCTGTAGTGTTAGTAAGAGATGAGTACAATATAATAGGATGTATGTAGCTCAAATTGCATGTGCACTTATGCTCTGGTTTGGTTGCAGGGGACGCCTGAACAATGCATTCTATTTCATGAGTTGTACCACACACGGCAGTTAAACACGCCAAGTAACAGGTTGTAACGAATGTTCTGTCCGGTCTATTGAAGGATAATAATGAAACATTACGTTAATCTTACCCCTATATGATACGTGCAACTACCTAAACCACTGAAACATTTTGCATTTTTCATAATTTTGTAATAAAAATAATCATTATAGAACAAAGTGTTAACTTCCAGGAAACAGCGTTTACGGCATGTTTTATGGAATGAACTTTAGATCACAGCAATTACTGCTGGAAATCACTCAAAAATACATATGTAAATGATGTGGTAAATGAAATGTGTAAATGACAGTTTTCACGTTTTAAGAAAAGCGAATTCAGTTTAAAGGATGAACTAAAAGAAGGACCGAAGGACTTAAATTCAGAATTGCAAGCTGCTGTTTGATGAAAACTTGACCATTAGAACTAATAAACTGAACAAGGATTTAACTAAGATCAAAATGACCATCTTCAGCCAAATACGAGTAAAAAGGCTTAGTGAAGTCCCCAAGTGTGGAAGATGGCTCAATTTATATGATGTCAAAAAACAATCTCGACTGATGTGTCTCATTAATGTATGGACTGAAGTGTATCACTGCCTTCTCATGAATTTTAAATACTTCTTTTAGACAGTATCATTACTGGAAAAAAGTCAGAAAAAAGAATTTTTTGAGTGCATGGTGACAAACGCTGTCAGCTGAAGTTTACCCCTAGCAGGTATGATATTTAAAATGAGTTTTGCCCAACAAATCGTATCGGTTGGTGAACAAAAGTGGAGTGATCCTGCAGCATGATAATGCCAGACCCCGCACTGCATGACTGACTTAAGACTTCTCTTGGAGAATTTGACTAGAAAATAATTCGACTATATTTTCCAGATTTTGCTCCAACAGATTAACTATCTTCTCAGGCCTTAAAAACTGATTTTATAGAACTTAGGCTTAGTTCTAGAGAATAGGATGACAAAACTAATCTCATTCTTCGAGTCCAAACCCAACGAATTTGTGAAAAAGGCATCAAAAAGCTTAGGGATAGGAAGTTATTTAAAAGAATGCTTTCTATATTAATCATGAAATACACCTACTTTTAGCTGTACTTCAATTTATACATGAATTAGAAGAACGGAGAAAACTTTCGTCACAACCTGATGTACTGTATAACACTGTTTTATGTACCGTTTCAATTTTTTAAATTTTCGAACATTAAATTACAATGAACTATCATATGTCTGATTTGATGGAAATAATTGAGCATCTTCTGATCAAGCCATCTTGAAGGTTGACACTGACTTTGCTAATCAATGAAAATAAGAGTAAAATTGGGAACAATAGCCCAATCGGGTTGGGTAAGAAGTCGGTTCTGTTTTTGTTGAACCCAAACTTCCCTTAAAAACCGAAAGGACCTTTTTAACAACCCAATATTCATACATTTAACTAAACATGTTACCTGTGATACTGATAATTTCGTCTTGGTATAACCTTCGCTCAAACCAGGGATTACGATACCTCAGTTTTGACCTGTTCTTTAATTGGTAAACATCGCAGTATATGTTCACACATTCATATGTAGAATGACATCGAAGTAGCGCTACTCCCTTCAGCCCTCCATATATGCAACGTCGCAGCGTGAACCGGACTGGTCGAGTTTCACACGCACAAAAACAATGAAGCATAGAGATCTTTGCATTTCAAGCATTTTTCTCACAGTCTGCTCATGATTGCGCAAGTTCAGCAAAAACGAGACGACAATAGATCTGCAGAACCAGAATGATCGACTTGAATATCTAGCAATCTCCCAAAAGTGGCACTTACGCTAAATATGAACTAGGGATAGGTAGGAATTAGGGGATACAGTTATACAAACTAAAATGAGGAAAATGACCGAGGCCAAAAGTCAAAACATAAAAAACATTGAAATATTTTTAATACACTTTTTTTAAACCGTTATACTTAATCCAACAAATATTCTTTGTTCTGATGTAGTTGTATAGAATACTTTATTGCATTTGAAAACCTTTTACGTCCTTTCTGTTTCATCCTTCAAACATATCAGAGTTGCTAAACACTTCACACCTCCCCGAGAAGAGGGGCTGCTTGAACTCGAAATATACGGTTACGTTAATACACACAAATATTAGACGTACTTTCTTTGTTCTCGAGTACAGTCATGCAATGTAAAAAATTAAAGACATGCAGCACATGTCCAGTGTATGCTCGTATACATATCTTCATATTCAGGGTTTCAATGCCTCCAGAAAGATGAAAACCCATTCGGCTGGAGACAGAGCCTATGTATTTAAGAAAGTGAATTCGTAGTAATGAAAATGAAAAACAGAAGACAGCGACGGAAGTAAATTAAAATAAATTTCAGTCCACGGTGCTTTACAGTAGAACTCTCAGCAGGCACACACAACTAGAGCTGTAGACTACGCAGTGGGCAGTTCGGAGAACTGTGATGAACGTTTCACTCAAAAACGTATACTAATGACAGACATCATCTTTGTCTTTCCTCCGAACTGTCAGCTAACATTCTCAGGATTCTCTGGTATGCGACTACGAGTATTGTTAGAAGTTGTAGCCATTTCACGTAAAAGTCGTTACAGAATAATGAAATTCACAAATTACACACGTATTAAATTCAAGAATAAATTTTAGTTTGAGTCTTGACTCACCAGTCTGGCTATTAGAGTCGTATTTTCTGCATCAGAGTCCAAGTAATATCACATACGGTCGTCTTACGAATAATAATTATCACTCTACAAATGACGGCTGTGCTGAACTGCAGATGTCTACTTAAATTGTAACATGGCGAAACCCCTAAACCAATATTTACTATGAATGTCACCATAAACTAGGGTTGGCAAGTGAAGCAAAAACGGCGATGTTTCGCTAATCATTAATTTTTTCAACATGTTCGTGAATATAAACAAGTGAAGCTACTCAAGATTATAATTATTTATTAAGAAAATACGAACCAAATTCTCTGCATCACAAATATACAAGAAAAATGTTAAATTTGAATTGCTTCACAAAATCAAAGCGCTATATAAGTACAAGATGACACAAACATGGAAAGAGTTCACTGAACATTTGTAAAATGAAAGGTGGTGGACGAGTTAGATCAGTGAGGCATAGTGAACACAATATAAGAGGTTGCTGCAGCTCTAGCCCAAGTTGACCCGAAAAGTGAGAGGATGAAGGTGGGCAGCACAATGTGGCCCGAGTGCCAAGAGAGTAGTCGTACTAATGGCCAGCTACTTGAGAGTTGCTGTAGTTGCCTGCATGTTCGTGCCGAGTGGTTGAAAGCGAACACTTCACCACTAATGCACGTTGCCACAGACATCATTCTGAAGTCTATTAAAGAGCACTGTACACGCTTCTGTGTGGCGGGCAGAGGGAGATGAAAATGTGTACGTGCTAATAGACGTGTGTGTGAACAAATAAATCTCCACATGGCATGCAGCTAAAAACAAAAAGTGTTGAGGTTGAAATGATCACATAACTAAACTACACGGATTGGCAGGCCGAGAAAAAGTGTAAAACGGGAAATTTTTACGGGTCGTTCCAGATCAATAGAAACTAAATAACGAGTTCATAACAGGTCACTTCACTCCTCAAAAGACAAAAAAATCTCTGAATAATCCCGGTGTGACTTCGTCATTCAGGTTGTCTACACAGTACACTCGTCAGCCTAAAAAGCAACAACGATGGCCTGCACAGATCACAATAGCGATGCTTGTTGCCGCAATTGACCTGCCAACAAGAAGCTTCCTGCAAGATGCAACGCATGCACACCAGGCGCATTTAACACAATTGTTTTCTCAAACTTGCTATGAAAGAACACTCCGTACGAGTGTTTATTAATTTACAATAAAAGAGTTATGTTAACCTACGAGAGTTTTCTTTAATTACACGATGAATAGCAAGGCAGGAATAGTTAGAAAAAAGTCTTTGTATTCAACATGTTTCCGGGCCCATACCCATTATTAGCTAGTAGTTGTATATTGAGTAACATAATGAATACTCTATGATTTGCCTGAAATTTAGCAATAAAAACCCAGAAAGACGTACTAAAACATATAATTAAGACATAACAATGGGCGTCGTATATACATTCAACTGGTTGTTCAGTTTTCTGTTAAAAACTAACTGTCCTAAAATTTAATGATATAAGGCGATAATTGAGCAGCGTATTGCTACAAGTTTATTTGATTATCATGTACCATATCTAAGGAAGTAGCATGAGGTGAAATGCACACCAGTTGCAACACTGGTCCCTGCGTGCTCTGCCACACTAGTTAACACGAGTTATTTGACCGTGGTCATGCCTCGGTCTCCAGATGCATGCACTGCACAATTGTATTAACCGACTAGAAAATACTGCACGAGAAAAAAAGACTTGTTGCTCTAGTTGAATGATTCCAGAGTTGATTCTTGGACCAATATTTTGTGAAAGTCGATGCCGAAAGACCATTATGAAGCCTTTGACGAGTCTACTCGCAGCCTCGCAAGTATGGACTATTGTATGGAAAGAAACTTAATTTTCATCTGCTTCTAGAATAAATTCGAGAGATTGAATTACTTCTCAAAGATTGATCCCCAATCTGATTCTCAAAAGAAGTACAATCATAATTATTTTGTAAAAATGTTTCAAGAAACAATTTCCCCCGAAAAATAAAAAAAACAGCCACGAATTTTCAAGCCTAGGATTTCCAACCAGATGCGCAATAACTGATAGTTTATGCATGATTCATCAAAAGATTGCCCACGAAGCAACTAAAAAAATTCCTCTTTTATCCTAACAATCCAATCCATCTAAAACAATTCATTTTGTTGTCTCGGTAGTTCAATTTGTACTGGGATATTTGATGTTTCGATAGTCAGGAGAGAAAGGAACACGAATAGGAAAAGTATCTTCCATTAAAGAAGGTTGAAATTCAGAGGACTATCTGCTAGGCACTTAGTACCCGAAAAGACATTAAAATCCTGGTAAAAATTGAATTCAAAAGTAATCCTAATACCAGGGCTATTTGTGTTAATAAAATTTGCCCTGAACATTTAAGCCTCCACAGCGGAAAAGACATGAGATACATCGATAATTTCATTCATACGAATGTTCGCTTCAAGATTTTTGAACTCGCGTAAAACGCCGAAAGAAGAAGAAAACTAGTAAGAACGTCAAGTCCATCAAAAATAGAATATAAATTTCAGAAAAGTATTGATTATGAGTCAATCGGCAAGAAAAATGAGCTGGTGGGGATTGTGATTCTGCTGACACTGGGACACTGTACTACATTTTTATTTGTGGGATGTGTAGAATTCCAGAGCTCCACTCAGGGAGAAATACTGATATGTAATGCCTGTTCTTGTCATTGTACCGTCGATAATTCTCGGTGGCATCAGTTACAACTCACAGCAGAGTTTAGCACGCTTGTTGCGAGTGTCCACTGCGGGTTTAGTTAATTGATTTTTATCATTGTCTTTCGTCTTGAGAAGCGTACAAGCGTCCAGCCGATGTTATGAACAAAAATTCCGTAAGGTTTAAAATAATAAAAGAAACTTTTCTCTCGTACACACATACGTCGTCGCCTAGGTTCTTCCCACTATGCCGTTTTGTCACTTCTAGAAACCAGTTATTGTAGGCAGTGCAGAGACAAATTTTGTGCCTTTATAATGGCACTTCTGCTACTAAGTATTAAACGATTTAAACCAAAGTGATCGCCATAGTATAGTAGGAATAATAAATGTGGTATGGTATACCATGACATTTCCTCCTGAATGAGGGCAGTAGCGAATTAATGGGGAGTTCGTTCACGAAAAGAAACTTAGTGTTTTTTTTTCTCCCTGACCTCTTTTCCATCCCTGGCCACAAAGAACGTTCACATTTGTGCGGCAATCTGTATTTTGCCTTAAGCTTTGCAGGACCTGACCCTTCAGGCAATGGACTCCGCACCTCAGACTCTCATGTATCATGGTTGCAACAACTGACCTACATTAATTAAAAAGTCATAAAAACAGAGGTCTATTTCAGATGGATGAGTAGATGGATTTGGGTATAAACTTCATTGTTAATGTCTATTCTTAAAAATTAGGATTGTTTTGATTAGGGCTAAAGCTTATTGACTCTTTTTCCATTTTACAAAACCTATTAAAAAACGGTTACGTTCAAGTTAACAGGGCTTTTTCATAACCAAAATACTATCTTTTTGATGGAACACGATCATTGAACATTAAGGAACACTAGATCTTCAATAAGACACCCAGGTTTTTATTCAATTAAGTTTGAAGATGGCTATAGAGCAAGACATTAAAGATCTGCTTATTGACACGGTGACCAACTAAAAACGTAAACTACGTAAGGAAGAGTTCAAAATAGTGTAATTAGTGTTTGCAATAACCAATCCATGGTAAAATTTACAATAAGAGCAGCTATTTATACATGATATCAAGCACATACAATATACGGGTTCCAACTTTCAGTTTGTCACAAAAGTTAGTTTGCTAAAACCTAAGCAGAAGACTTTACGGACACGCTACTAAACTTCCTGATTGGTTTCACTGACTAAATATAACTTACAAGTCGTTAAAATAGAATGCGTTATCAAGTAAAAAAAAAGCTCGACTTGAACAACCAAATTTAAGCCATCTCACAGCTCGGGGCGATTGTTGACACGTCCAGTTTATTATCTACAACTAGTAGAAAAACACATCAAAATTCACATGTCTTTTACTGAATTTATTCGTTTGATATGCCAGTAGAAGCAAGCACATGTATACCTGACCGAATTTCTCCTACCTAACTCCGTAAGAGCGTGACAAAAAAAACGACCAAGCAACCAACAAACTGTATTATTATACAATAGAACTAGCGCCACATTGTGTCAGTGATCAAACAGTCCCAGGCCCAGGATGTTTGCATCTGAGCGTACGCTGCATCTCTACAAAAAATAACCAGTAAAAATTCTGAAAAGATTCGTAGAACATTGAAACTAGAGTTCAATATATGAAAAACGTGACAAATGAAATCTTTTTCTCGATTACCGAACATTCTAGGTGCCATATATGAACAAATAAAGTTATAATAAAAAATGAAGGCATTATTGCCCTAGTACAAGCTTGTTCAATATTTAGAACGTATTCACAGAGTACAAGTTTTTAAATTAACCGAAGAAAATACTGTTCCTCATTTTCAATGCAAAATTTTGAAATCAGGTTTTTGAACGCTGGGCAGTCCAACACGTCTAGAAACCAAGCAGCAGCAGCAGCAGCAGCAGCAGCAGCAGCAGCAGCAGCAGCAGAAGTTGCTCGGCCACTGCAGAGGTATGATTATGATGCAAACAATTTTTCTTATTTTCTTGTAGGACCGTTAAACTGCGTGCCAAGCAGCCAGGGTCTTTCCTGAACCCCGTATGGAGGCAGCTCGGACATAGTAGGCTTGAGCAAGCGGCTTCCAAGGCGCAGAATACCGCCCCTAATTCAGAATGTTAACGTAAGAACTCAAGTCATATCGGCAGGCAAAGAATCCAGTCGGAGACCTAAACCAGACCCTCGCAATGTGGAACACCAACTTTCAAAACACGGCCCATAAAAATCTTTGCCAGGCTAACTTAACATCCAAGAACTACATGCGAGCTAGCCAAGGAATATACCTGAAACAAAAATTAACCGAAAAAAAACTGAAAATACCTACTTCAAGTTTTTGATACTGGTTACTTGTGCATTTTAAACTCCAGATTCTCTAAATTATTTTTGAATGTTGAAAAACTCAGAAGTTCACGTAACGGCAACCAGACATTTGAATTAGCAGCAGAAAAATATAGCAAAGTTGAACTAACTTAAATTCTCAAAATCCCTAAACAGGTTTCGACATTCGTGTAATCATTACTTCAGTAAGAAATTATAACAGTGCCCATAACTTTAACAAGGATTTTAAAAACTGATAAACTTTTCATTCAATCAACCGGTAAAGAGGCCGAATTTTAATATACAAAAACTTAATCATAACTCTTTGTATTGTTAATCATTTCACTTCCTTTGAGAACTTCCACGGTGCAACAATTATATAATTATGCCACGAATTGACTGAAAATTCTAACACTTTAGGAAATCGATAGTTAGGGAGATTTGCTACTCGTATAAACACACGCAGACCTACATCTTCCCCTGGTACTTTCATCAGAAATGACAGCGTGTCGTAGCTGCAAAAACGGAGAACCCCAAGACCTGAGACTGCATGAAATTATTTGATTAAGAAACGAAGCTCATTTAAGCTCTCTTTTTAAGCAGAATCGGGATGGAAACACGCTGACCAAGAGTAACAACCATATTAGGCCTCGGTCGCCTCTAGGATGATAAGGAATGCACTAGCGATTGCGCTATCGAAAGGAATGAAAACGTGCCCCCAAAAAATTACTCCCAAGTACAGAAGAAGTGATCAACAGATCACAGATTTTACCCATTTTGAAAGTTGGAATAGAGTCGTACATACAATGATACTACGCACATACGAGAGGCGCCATAGATGCAGGGAGCTCAATGTTCGTCAAACGTGAATTTTGTTATGAAAGGCTCGGTTAACCACGCAAGATCAGTAGCAGGGAAATGCACAAACTGTTTTCTTTTTCAACGTGAATCGTTGGCTTTAGCTACTTGATGAAACACTGGCACTGAAGAGCTATAAGCGTGATTTAATCACCACAGAGAACATTGAAACACCCATCGCATTAAAACAGAACGTCATACCTCTAGTAAAAATTTCAAGAAGCGATTGTTAAAATTTTGTGGTCAAGTTCCCTGTATTTGTATACGTGAAAGATGCACGAGCTTACAAGACTCTTTATGCTATGCTAAACATTTTTCACAAACTTGTCTTCAGTATAAATAAAATCGTAACCCTGGTATGTTCAGTAAAAAATGAAGACTGGACTCATAGATTTCACTGTTTTTAAAATTTTTTACTGTTCAAAACTATGGAAGGTTTCAATGATGGCGTGAGTAATTTTCCACTCCCAAACGTAAGATATATGATATTGAGAATTTCGAAGTCTTTTAGTTGGGTTATGAACTTAATTCATCTTTTGCATCCAGAATTGGGAGATTTGTTATTGGGACGTGAATTAGGTTTATTTGCTGGGAGGTCAACCAGGTTTTTCCACTGGATCTGAATTAGGTTTGCCTACAGGGTCGTGAATTAAGTTTATCTACTGGGTGGTGAATTAAGTTTATCTACTGGGCGGTGAATTAAGTTTATCTACTGGGTGGTGAATTAAGTTTATCTACTGGGCGGTGAATTAAGTTTATCTACTGGGCGGTGAATTAAGTTTATCTACTGGCTGGTGAATTAAGTTTATCTACTGGGCGGTGAATTAAGTTTATCTCCTGGGTTGTGAATTAGGTTTATTTCCTGAGCCGTCAAGTAGGTTCATTCGTAGGTGATCAAACTACTACTACTATTAGTAGTTGAAAGGAATTAGTCGAAAGGAATGAATGGCATGGGACTTCGGTATCAATCCAAGAATGGGCCAAACGGCTCATTTCTATTGTCATATTCTAATGTATTCTTCTACTACTACTACTACTACTTCTACTACTGTTGCAATTGCTATATCACACAGTGATTCAAGACATAATCGAGCGATGTGATGGATGGATGCAGAAAGCATGTTTCCGTATGAAACAATTCAATTATGGAGTACAGGATTAGTTTATTTACGTGGTTACAGGTTAAAGAAAACAAATTTATCGTAAGACTAAATTAGTGGTGATCACCCTCCACCAGTTTGATAAGTGATGCTGCGAATACTTGTTTCAACATTTGACATCGAAAATTACATTTCTTGAATACATAATTTCATTAATTCTTATTTTTAACCCACAATATTCTCATATTTTATAACAAATTAAAGCGAAATTATTCACACTAATAGATATAAAATACACATTACCTAATGTATGGAAGTTCTTTTATACATCGAAATATTTTATAAATTTATCCTCGTCAGTTTCTCGGATCGATCATATCCAGTGTGTGAATAATAATATAATGATACATTTCGTTCCCAAAAATATATATAAATTATGGCATGTTATGCTTGGTGGTAGTTTCACTATGATCGTTACATTTATGAAAGAATCTGTTTTCTATGCTTACAAACCGAGATTCAGCCTCCTACTCTGGCGTAGCCTCCAGGTAAACTCACCTGGAATTTTGGTAATCTTGAACCATGGGTAATTAACTGAAAAGGGCAAAATAATTTCATGCTATTACGGTACAAAACTTTCAATAGTAACACTCACCCCATAATTCAGAAAACCGTCGAACTACGATGAATCAGATGAATAAAGGGCAGGGGTAATCCAACGTCAATCACAAGACTGGCGCTACACAACTACACCTCACCACTGCCAAGCGTACATTGACCAACCACTTCGTCAGAACTTCGTCAGGGATCGAGCTGGGCTTGACAATGCGCTACGTACGAGTGCGTTCACGCAACCTTAAGTTATCTCCGGTAATGTAAGAACGAAAAAGAACTTCATATGTTTACTATTATGATGTGTAGTATGTAAGGCATAGTACACATAGAGTTTTCATACGCGAGACTTACGTCTCATAAATAACTTAGGAAAACTACGCTAAAAACTTCGTTTACAATTATTTACTCCCTCTTGCTCTCTCAAAATGTACTGAATAATTTACTATTTCATAAATTACTAACAGCAGACAATAAAAAACAGAAAGATTTTATTTCACTCGTGTCCAGAAAGCCTAAGTGTCGTAACAATGATATCTAAACTGTAGGGAGGTTTTTCAACACACATTACTATAACGATGATGTACCTGCAAAAGATTTTCTCCTAGTGTGATCAATGTTATGAAATGTAGAACTGAGCTTGATAAACTGATGACACCGTATTTTAACGTTCTCTCTCTTGTACTTGGGATAATTTTCCCGAGCATAGAGACGTACAAATATTTTTAGCGGAAGAGAAGAACCGTTTTTCAAACTGTTAACTACTCCTAGATTAGCCGCCCGGTGAGGGTATAAGCTCACTATGCTGGAAGGCCCGGGTTCGAATCCGTAACTTGCACAGTCTGTTTGTGCTTGACTATCGGCGGCTAGAATTTTTCCAGCAGCTGCTACGCTGGACGCTTGGCGTCCACACCTCCACCACGCTCATCGACACGCCTCTACGAGCCTCCACTCCACGAAGCAGCACAGAGGACAGTGTGGCGATACGAGCTGTGTCTTTACAGTAATGCATGAATTACTGAGATTTACGAGCATTGATTTTAAAATTGTCAAGGTAAATAATATACATACACCTCTACGTTAACTCGAATGCAATGAATTATTTATCAAGACACAGTAGCCGCAAATTGGAGGGATCCAAACATCCTAAAAATCAATGACACGTGATTCATAAATGAGGCCGATGCAAGAAGAGAACAAATATAACAAGTTAGTTCAGCGTAGTTTACTTTAACAATAACGTAAATGCTCCAGAAATCAACACTCGGCAATTTCAATAACTTTTCTTTGCCTGTGAAACACTCACCAGACTTCAGGCAATGGTACTATAGATAGTACGTTACATCATGGCAAGGGCGTGTAATCAGAGGCTTTTTGGCGCTGCACTATGCAATTTAGCCCAATGCTTTGTGGTTAATTTAATACGTAGATCATATTATTAAGAACCTCTTAGTTACCTTTAATAAATATATTCAACACTTTATGTTATACCATGCGAAGAACAGATAAAATTATGTATTTTGTGTTAGAGACGGCGAATTTACACAATATAGATTTGTATATCAAGTTGTCTGGGGTTTTCTTTTATATTGGAGTCAAGATTAATCTTTGAGTTGAATTTTTCAAAATAATATATATACTTGGCAATTAGTTTCAGAAAAAACGATTTTATAGACGTTTGAATTGGGTCATAATTTGTTTATAAAGTAACTGTATGCCTACTTCCATTATAGCCGAATGGTTAGTTATTTGTACTTGTGCTACCACGTCTCTGGTTTCGAAGGATCGAATCCCCACACAGCTATCGAATTTTCTCAGTACGTGAGGCCCAGTAACGCTAACTGACTGACTTAGCATAAACTGAGAAATAAAAAAAAGTGGAAGAAAGAAACTTTATTTCCAATAGAGTATACAGGGCAGATACACTGCTTTTTAAAATCTTTAATGTTAACATCTTAGGAGTAGTGATGATGCTTATCAATAGGATCTTAAAAGTAGTAGTGATGCTTAGCGACATCCCCTTCCTCTGTGCTACAACGTGGAGTGGAGGCTCATAGGGGCGTGTCGATGAACTTGGTGGAGGTTTAGCGGACGGGAATTATTATTTGTGGTAGTTATAGGAATACTTCTAGGGCAGAGATAAGATCGTCTTCATTGATTGCAGATTTATTCATAAACTTCATCAAAATCAGAGCAAAGATTGAGGCCAAGATCGAGAACCAGACTGAGAACTGAGATTCAGATTGAGAACTTAAGATCTGGAACTGAGACTTGTCCAGATAGGGACCAATAAGTAACTCGAAATAATACAAAATTTTGCAAAAAGAATCAATATCACAGGACAAAGTTACAAGAAAACTCACAAGTAAATAATTAAAGCACCGTACTTAATTCAGCTGGCTGCCAACCAGAAATACGAACTGAGATGTCGATAGGCAGCTTCTCTCGCAAGACTGAAATCTGATAACCGTGTAGAAATTAGCTGGTCGATCTTTTAGTGTGACGTTGGTAAATACTTGAACCTAGAGACACGAATAACACGAAATTAGTTTCCTATCACTAATTACATTTTTTGTAATCGTCACCAAAATCCTACTAAAATCATTACGATACTTCCGCGGCACCACAGAGGCGTGGATTACACCAAGCGCCGAGCGGAGCAGCTGCTGGATATGTCTAGCCGCTTGTCGTGGCTATGGGTATCGAGCCCGGGTCTTCTTCCGTAGCAAGCGAGTGCGCTCACTAGTCAACCAATCTGAGAATATATCTATAAACCTTCCACTCATCGTAACGTATCCTTACGATCCAATACCTTAAGTCTCATAATGGACAGGAACGGATGCTGGAGGCATGATAACTGGTATTACGATGTTAGCATTAAGAATTGAAAAACATTATATCAGGTTGTAACATGAGTTCTGTCCATTTTTTTGATTTGAAATAAGTGAAAACCCTGTCAAAAATATATTTATTTTGTCTTCAACATAGTCACCATTTTTATTAATTACATCTTCCCATCTTGCCATAAGCTTTCTGATTCCTTCTTCATAGAATCTTGCCAGTTTGGACTCAAAAAAAGAAACTAGCTTCATTTCGACCTCTTCTCTTGAAGTAAGCCTTTATCCCATTACATGATTCTGTAAGCTCCTGAAAGGATGAAAATCGGTTGGAGCAAGATCGGGAGAATATGGTGGGTGATGCATAACTTCCCAGCCAAATTCTTCAATGAGATTTTTGGTTGCTCTTGAAGTGTGGGGTCTGGCATTGTCATGGTGCAGAATCACTCTTTTTCGATTGATCAAAGAAAGCCGTTTTTTTTGTAAAACTGCTTTTAAACGAGTTAGCTGCTGACAGTAAACTTCAGAGGTTATTGTTTGATTGTCACCCATTAGTTCATAATAAACAATTCCCTTCAAATCCCACCATACACACATAAGAATTTTTTTAGGGTGCAGTCCACTTCTCGGCTGTGGAATTGGCTTTGAACCACGACTTAGCCACTGTCTTTTGCGCTTAACATTGTTGTAAAGGATCTATTTCTCGTCGCCAGTTATAATTCGGTCTAAAAAAAGTGCCTGAAGTTCACGAAAACGCAGTGAAACACAACAGGTCACACGCTGTTGCCTGTTGATTTCTGACAAATCGTGTAGGACTCATTTCCCAGCCTTTGAGACTTTGCCAAGTCTTTTCATTTCCCGATATATGGTCATATGGCTTACATTAAAGGTTTTGCTCAGTTCTCTGGTAGTGCAGTTTGGATATTCGTGAATGGCAGCTTGTAATTGCTCAGAATTGAGTTGTTTTGAGCATCCTGCTCTCGGGTTGTCTTTCAGACTGAAGTCATCCTTTTTGAAACGTGAAAACCATCTTCTGTCAGTCTTTTCATTCACAACATCATTTCCATAAGTGTCTTTGAGTGCTTTTACTGCTGAGCTTGCCGTATTGCATTTATGAAATTCAAACAGTAAAATATGCCTGATATACTCTTTACTTGGAGTGTATATTAGGGCTAAAAACAGTTATTAATAACGATAATTATCCCACAATCTGAGAGAAGAAATAATAATATATTAATTACCATAGATAAGCATACAACATTAGCAAGCTAAATTGAAGTAATCGTGCCCTATACATATAGCTCAAAAATTGGACAGAACTCCTGTTACAATCTGATATATATCATGTACATCTGAATGGAGTAGGGTTTCTTTCTTTTCTTTCTGTCCGCATTACCGACTTTGACTACACTACGAAGTGAGTGCGCGGAGCTGAAATGTTGTCCGTTTGTAATAAGCGCTTGATTTTGATTACGTTTGCACGCGAAGCATCTGTTGCAAGAACTTCTGTGAGCAATTTGATACAGAATGAATTTTACTCTTATTGTTTTTCTCTTGCGTCAATTTATTGATATTGTGACAGATCCGTGGAAACTTGAGCGAAGGCCATGAAAGGGCTTCTCAATGACGACACAATAAAATTTTCTCATTGAAGAATAAACTAGAGATATAAGAATATTGAAAGAAAATATGCGAATGTGAATGAATGTGATAACTCGGGTAGTTTTGATAGGGGGGAAGGTACTTGATTTTCTTTCAGCAAGTGACATTGTACGACAGTTGGCAAATAAAGATACTAAACTTAACACTGAAACTTGTGCAAAAAATGTAAATCTACATGGTTAAATTGAAATTTAATTTTAGATGCTGGTCCCTGTATAGATTGCAGAATCTTGTTTCAAATTGTTGCCAGTTATCCAGAAAAAGTAAAAGCTTTTTATTTAAATATCTCTGAGGCAAAATGTTTGTTGACAGTAAAATAGATTATTCTAGTCATTTTGTAAGTAATGCAGTAGTGCAGGGGTCACCCATAAGTGATGGACTCCATTACTTGAATCAACATGGGTATGTGCATTATAAATGTAACTCTGAAATCTGTTAAATTCAATGATGTGAGCATAATATTTCTTTAAAAACACAGTCCAATAGCTAAATCTTTCTTGTGTAACTTAATGAACTGGACTGTTTAAAGACTGTTGCTTACCCATTTTGCCATTAATATCATTGCCAGAGATTCTAATATATCTGAAAAAAAATTTAGTCTTCATACCTAACTTTGCCTTCAAGATGCATGTGCTTCTATTTTTTTTTTAAATTGGGGTCTACATTTACACCTGGTAATTACTCATTAGCTGAAACCAGACCACAATTAAATTGTGCATACTATGCTTTACGGACTGGCTCAACAGAAATAATTTGCATACTGGTGTAGCAGCATTTTTTTAATTTTTTGTGACAATAAGTTGTAGTAATGACTGTGTAATATAGTTTATTCTTTTAATTCTTTTATAAAAATATCATATAATATATAATTCAGTGATTGCAAATTGGGTTGGGGTAGAAAAAAGCTTATTTGCTTATCTTATCAAGGTTCAAATTGGTTGTAATTTATCATTTTATTTCAGATATTTTAAGTGAGATCTCAAAGTATTTACTTGAAAGTTTTCTTGTAAAGACTTTTCCTTAAATCTTTATATTCTGTGTGTTGAAAATCTATTTAGCTTCTCTTGAGTCAACAGAATACTTCTCTGCAATGGCATGTAAGTAGTTTTAAAGTTTTTATTTTTCTAATTATGAAACATAGATTTATGATATTTATTAAATGTGTTGTATAAATTTAGTTAAAAAAAACAATATATGACATTATATTCATTTTTGTTATTTTTCTAGTCATTACCCTATCATCTACTATGAAAAAGCAATTCTTGCTTTTCATAGTCAAAAAATTTGTTCTTCTTGTTACATAATCTTGCTCTAGCACTTTATGTTGTATCATACCCTCAATTTCTATTGTAACATCTCATTCTGAGAGTAAGAACACTATTATTGCTCATGTGTTACATCATGTGCAGCCACCTACATTGAAAGAATGTTACTATGAATGTACATTTGCACCAGTGCAGAGTTACCAAAGATATGGGAAATACATTCAAACTTTAAAACTTCTGCTGCAAGACTAGATGAGACACTTCTGATGCTGATTGATGTTGTTACTTGGGAACAATTTGGATCATGTTTTGCTGTCAAATGAAAAAATAAGCATTAAGTAACAAATCTAATTGAACATAGGATGACTTTGAGAGTCCTGGGAAGTTGTGTAGCTTAGGAATTGAGATAGACATCTCATGATGGAAGATAACTTATTTAACACATTGACTGTGATGTGTACTATATATGGTACACGAAATGTGTTATACGTATACACTGATTTAGGAGTTGCAGTGAAAGTGTTAAATAGATTGATTATTTATAATCATTATAAGAGTATGCATGTTGATTCATTGAAGTTACACTGGTAGTAGTTCTTTCATTAGCAATTCTAATACAAATTGATTCAACAGAAAAATTAATGAATTTTAGATACAAAGTTAGTAGTTTCTAACATTTATGTTCTCGCAGCTTCTTGTAAGTTTTAAATCCATGTCCCCCCCCAATCATCAGCATCTTGATTTACACTGAAATAAAAACAAAAAAGTGCCGTGCTAGAATTTGAAAGTGTAAAATCAAATTGGTAGGTTAAATTTATATTATCCCAAGCCACTTTTAGCTAGGCTACATGAACTTGACAAAACTTCACAACCCATTGGTTGGGAACCCTTGCTCTAAGGTTTCATGTTTTCAATAGAAATATTCATACAGGCTAATATCTGCATATAATCCTTATTTATAATTTGTGTATCATTCAGCAGCAGTATTATCTTAGAAAACAGTGTGCAGTGTTGAAGAATATTTGCAAATAGGAAATGATTTCTTTAGAATTTTGAAGTAGATGTTTCAAATTTGAAGGATCATATATATAATGCTTCCATGACATTTATATTCATATGTAGCTGTCTGTTCAATAGCTTAGTGTGTTAACTTTTGATGTTCATTTTTTATAAGTTTTTTCATATTTCAAATTGTCCTATGGAAGCATAAGTTACATGTTAGTATTATTTTCAATAGAGTGCAATACTAACAATAGAGTACAATGCTAACTGCTTTTGAAACCAACTGCAACTAAGAGTATAAACTTCTCTCTAGAGTGTGGTCAATTGCATAATATTATACACAGTATTTTTTTTTCTCTTCATTTATTTTTAGTCTTTATAATGAAAGGATGCTGACTCTTCTTCATTTACATATAGGGGTCTTTGAAATGATTTTTGAGCCTGGTTGTGCTGCTTAATTTGAAGTTTTGTTCTCAATTAATGGAAGTACAGGGCTTGTTCAACCCAACTATAATAATGATGGATGTACTGATATATACAATGTTGCTCCTTTTTGCTGTGATGCTTTTTAGTATGGTTCACACTCCACCAGTGAAGCTCTCTTTATTTGTATGATATATAATCAAGTCAACAAGAATTCTATGACACAAGAACTAAAGTTAAATTTATTTATTTATGTGATAATTTATGTAGAATGACAGAGTAGAGTATGGCAGTGGGAATGAGCTATGTGGTCCGTTTTTTGTTGCTATCCAAGTGCTTTGCCTTTAGACACCAATCACTTACAGGCAACAGGATAGGAGTAAGGTAAGGAGGAAAAGTCACATTGTCTCTCATGTATCTCCATGTGTAGAGATCTGTATGTTAGTTTTAATGTAAAGCAGCAGGGAGGTGTTCTCCTCTTACTTGATTTTTCACATCAGTAGTGACATTGCAATTGTTATTTTTTATTTTCTTTCCTATTCCATTGCTGCTGCTTTTGAATGAATTGCAGTCAGGGTTGACACATTACATAGAGCTCATGAAAACACTGGATTAACTGTTTATTATATAGGATTTAGATGTAACTTTTAGCCTTGGAGTCCTGGAAGGTTTTTAAAATATGAGAGTTCACTTAATTCATTGGATTAGTGCTCTGTGAGTTCAGGATTGGGAACTCATCGTTTTAGTCATAGTACGAAATTTCTGTCACTGGCTGGCAGATTATAGCAAAAATAGGTGATGGTTTCTGGAGAACCATCAGCCTGCTTACTATTTATGTGAGTGAGTACAGCAACACTTACGTGGGAACTGGTGCAGTTTGTGAGGACTCTTGTGTGTCTTATGCCTACTGAGCTTTTTTTTGCATGCATTGTTGCCTGCCTCGTGTTAGAATTCCTACAAATGCTACAACAACCAATAGAGCCACAAAAATGTTCTGTGCTGATACTGAATGGGAAGTAATCTGCCCATCCAAGTTCTTGTGTTTGCTTTCTAGTGAGGCTGGAACTTTCTGCTCTTGTGACACCTGTTGCAAGTTTCTGTTTGGCTTGTCGATCAGTGCAGGGATGTTGGTGCCCAAGTTAGTGAAATTTCCTGAAAAAGGAAAAATACATTCATTTTAGTGGAACTTGGGATTGCACTAATTAGTTTTACCAGTATACCTCTTCAGTATTTTGCATTAAGTTTACCTCTTGAATAATAAGTGACCTTTAGGCTAACTCGAATTTGATCTTACTCATTACTGAGGATGATGTGTTTTCTTGAAGAAGTTCTTGGTACACCGCAGCTGTATCTGCAGGAGTGCTTGCGCATAGATTTTCTTGCAGAAGAAGTTTACTCTTAAGATGTTGAGGGTATGCACAGGTGGTGTTGTCAGCATTGATTAACGTGAGTCTGTTGAGAGCAACGAGCCCCACAAGCCACGCAAAGTCCTCACATGTGCAGTGTAGGGGGTTGCTGGATATGTCCAACTCTTTCAGTTGTGGCAGCCTTGTTAAAATATTAGCGGGCAAAGTCTTAACTTCAGCGTCTGCCACCACGAGTGTCATGAGCTGAGGTAGAGGTGTTTGGCGGTATTTCTGACGGCCAGGAGGGTTGAGGAAGTTCTTTGCCAGAAATGGCGTTCCTCGGAAGCTGAGCGACGTGACTGAAGACATGTTGAAGGTAGGAGGCATGAGACGAGTTGTCAGTATGGTGGAGCTGGTGATGCTCAGGTGCTGCAGTCGACTGGTAGCTACAGACGTCACCAGCGCTAGAGACGACAGCCTGCAATGTCGTACATTTCAATTTACTGAACCTGTTCTAAGACGCTGCTCTAGCATTATTATTATTATAATTATTATTTTGCCCCCTAATCGGCGCTCATTAATGCAGGCTGCTTTGCTTTTCAGTTTTGATATTGTGTTACGCAGCAAGTAAATTATGCTTAGAGAAGTTTGCGATGTGTTGTGATCGTAGTAACGTTATTCCTATGACTCGTTTGAACGTAGTTTTTTCATTACTATTATTCCTTTGTTCGAAGTTTCTTTATTACTATTATTTATTTGATGGTTTTATTTCAATAGTGAGAGTACTGATCATACACTATCATCTGAGAAATAGGCATAAATAATGATTGGATTTTGTGCAATTATAAAATGATAACGAATGGTGATCCTACATTGGGATCCACGTTTCATGTGAACAAAGCGACATCCACTTGCTAGATATCGAAGGGTTTGTAGGGCCGCTAAAATATCGTGATTATTTTAGTATTAAACATTATTAAACTTAGTAATATTTTAGAGCAAATCTTTATACTTATTTCACGCCACTTGTGATTGATTTTTTTAAGTAAAAATTTAATCATAGTCGTGACTTCAAATTGTAACTCTCGTTTATAGAAGAGCGTAGTCAACCACAGGTTCTAAATCTAAACGCCTGCGCACAACCCTTACCCAGTGAACAACAATTCTATTCGTGCTTTCAGTCTCTCT
>VCRD01001265.1:7610-85491 GCA_006783055.1 Trinorchestia longiramus
ACCAAATAGGTGCCGGATTACGTCTGAAATGGTTGAAAAACTGGTCAATATTAAAGTCAATAATTCCACAAATATGACAAAAAATACGAAACTTGTGATTTTGATTGGAAGAATAGGTGTATGTCAACAATACTATACTGACAAATAACGTCTACTAATAATTATTTGTGAAATATATTAATTTTTTTAACCGTCCCAATAATGGGACGCTGGCGGGTAATGGGTTAAAACATTTTTCTGAAGGAAGTGAACTCCATCTGACGACTCTGATGATCTAGGGAGAAGTACCAGAAAATGCTGTTTTAAGTCAAAATTATGTAGCTTGCTTAAAGTTACAATTAACCCCCTAACACTAACGTAGAACTTTAGATTTAACCCTCTAATTCTAGTTTACACGTAATTAGAGCTAGAAATAGCGGTTTGCATTATTTTCGAGCTACAATTGGGGTTCCAAAAAATGAGGAAACTACTGGAATTTGGTAATCCAAGAGTACAAAAAATTGGGAAACTGAAGTTGGAGAAAGCCAGAACTTTTACCAGAACCGAAAGTCGAAGAAACTTGTTGATGGGTTAGTGTTTTTTTTGCTGACGAGCATTATCTTTGGCAATTTTTTTTTCACTACAGGAGTGCAGCAACGTCCTTGCCTGGGGAGGAGGAGAAGCCTTTGCCACCAAATGCTCCCTGCCCTTCTTGGGCAGAGTGCCTATCGAGCCTGACCTATGCAGATGTACAGAGACCGGACAGAACTTCATACAGAAGTTCGCTGCTTCCCCACTTGCCGATATTTACAAGAATATAGCGCTAAAACTTGTTTCACCTGCAGAAACTAATCAGAACTCAGAATCCATGGATGTCGACAAATAAATAGAACCTGAGACAGCCTGAGTTATCATTAAGAAAACATTTGTAATTGTAGCTTTCAATTCTAGGTTGATACTCAGGATTAAGCCTATC
The DNA here is from genome assembly GCA_006783055.1 of Trinorchestia longiramus. Taxonomy (NCBI): domain Eukaryota; kingdom Metazoa; phylum Arthropoda; class Malacostraca; order Amphipoda; family Talitridae; genus Trinorchestia; species Trinorchestia longiramus. The sequence goes on from VCRD01001265.1 coordinate 8,566, forward strand.
GTAGCGAATTACTTTTGTGAAGCATATTCAATATCACAGTTTGAACTCAATTATCATGACTTATCACGATGAATCATTTTATAAGATACAAAACATGAAACTAGCATCGGGACTGTAAACAATAAATTCTACGAGTTCGTTCAGAGAGAGAAGCTTCCTACTCACCCGGGTGCCCGGACAGCCAAGTCACAAATAACGTAAGAGAGTCGGAAATTTTCTTTGTCTTGATCTTTGTGGCGCTTGCAACACGACTGCTGCTTTACTGTTTGCACGATGGTTTTCTTACTCATTCGGAGACAAGAAGTGATGATGAATGCCAAAACCCCGGCCGATTCTTACTCTTGGGTTCATTTCTAGTATGTTGTTTTTAGTCTCGTAAATAAAATAGTACCGTTGTCCAAATATTTTGTAAAGCCGAAATATAACACTTATAGTTTCACTTTAAATTTGCACATTACCATTGAAATCAGGCAACAATAATTAAAACTAATTCAATAGTTTCACTAACACTTGAAGTACAGTAGTAAAGTAGTAAGTAAAGTGGTTTTTCTATTATCCCAAAGAATTGAATATAATTTACGTCTACATTTATTATTTTAATGTGCCTTCACAACTAAAATCTCATTTAATTGTGAGGTTAATAATAAAAACATTTCGCGATTCACAAGATTTTGCGCTAGCAAGAAAACAGCGTCTAAAATTATACTCGATAATTATTATCTAACGCTTGAGTGATCGAATCCTATTTAGGCTGCAAAAAACCACAACCGTTTTCTATATCTATACGGTTTTCAACCTGTTAATGCATAATGTCCTGAATAAAGGACGCAGAAAAAGTTGGAATTGTAAAATAGCTTAAATGTGTTAAAACTTTCTCGTACGTTACAGTTTAAGGACAATCTCTAACATAAGAGAAAGTTTTTGCACTCGTATTTCACAATACCTAGTTTTCCTGCGTCCTATTTTCTAGGTTTTATGTGCCAATGAGTTAATGGAGAATTAGAACAAGTGTGAAGACAACTGTAGCACACGTACAAAGAAAACAGTTGAATTGCTCAGGAAGCCCAGGGAGAGCACGTTCCCTTAGGCGACGAGTAGAAAATACTCGTCGCCTCCTGGAGGGCACCTTCCTTTACTCTTTCCTACATGCTCTTACATATAATCTGCAAAAATTGTTATACATGTACCTTGTATTTATACAGGGTGGGTCGTAAGTAAGATACCTTTTAAAAATAACTAGTGCAATGTGTACCCGCAAAATTCAGGATCTATGAAGTAAAATACATTTTTCATTTTTACCTGTGGCATTATCAAAATCTGAATATTTTCATGAATGTATACAGAACTTCCATTTTCCATTTTATCTACCAATAACAGAGCCGAGTGGGAGAAGAAAGCTAATAACGGAAAAAATGGGGTGTTTTATAGTGATCCGGTGCCTTTGGTACCGACAATACAATGCACTGTATTGTCTAGTACAATGTGACGAAGCATTGCTTCGTCTTGCACTTTCGCGTTGTTCGTCCGATAGTCTTCGGCGTCTTTCTTGCTATCGAAGTCTTGCTGCGTCTCTCTTACGGTTGGACACGTTTATATCCATGATGGCCGTATTTGCTGGAATTTTATTCTGAAATATCCTCTATTATCTCTTTGAAGCTTTTCAAGAAAATCACAATTCTGAAAATAATAACTCAATTTCCCAAATCTTTGGCCTTATACTAAGTGGTAGCCAAGTTACTGGTCAAACTAATTTAAAACATTTCTTTTCGCATTATCATTTAAAAATATCAAAGCATCATGATGAATTTCAACAGAAAAAGGTCCAAAGAAAATTCTATTTGTAAAAATAAACCGATTGTGTATTCTGGATACCATAATGCAAGTGAAAGGGAATTGAATTGCTGCAGAAAAATAATGCAATAGAATGATTTCTTGTATTTCTTAAGCTTTATCCTTGTTGCTATCAAAGCTATCGATTCGAAGAGTGTGACATAGGGACAGACGGACGCGGCTCTTATTATAGTATAGACTATAGCAATAAAAGTTTTATTTAGAAGTTTTTTCTACATATCAATACTATCAGCGTAGCAGTGCTACAGAGTCCCGCACCTTACTCATGCTTCAGCCTGTAGTATGCAAACATGTTGGTCTATGTTAAAATAGCAGCTAGTATCACTGAAAGCCAGAGAGCCTGTTCTTAAGAAAGCACGGGAAGGAAGAATTTGGTGTTTTTGAGAGTAGTTCAATTGCCATTAATTGATAAGGTAATACGATGCTACCATCTAAAATTCGACAAGGAAAAGGATAATTTACTTCCTTCAAAGAATGAAGCGGTGGATGAGTGGGGAAAAGATATTTGACCACAGTTCAAAGAACTTTTGATAACCACGGTACATTGAATGAATGATGGCACAAAAATAGAAATATTTACTCACAAGAATTACTGGAGATACATTTACAAACATCAACTACAAAATACACAGAGAGACCTGCAGGCTTGACCAGAGAACGGAATCAAAAACTCTGGAATTGTGGTAGGAATAAAACCAACGTTGATATCCGTGAAGCCACTGCCAAACCAAAGAGAATAGACCTGCAGCATCAGGGCACTACAAAATAAAGCCTCAGAAGCAGATCGTACCTTCAGCAGTAAGGGACTTGAAAACCTTTTTTGTGAGGTGAGCTCGCTCTTTATAATACAGATAATTACTCAAACAGGTCACGTACTATACTGCTCAGAAGATAATGATTGAAAAATTTTTGAAACTATTTGCAACTTTTAATGTATTAACCCTGGAGCACTGAACATGGGTATAGTTTGCCCGAGGCTAGTGACGTTTTTACCCATGCTTTGAACATTTTGCAATTTGAACATTTTGCACTCAATCTGAAACACAGCTGAGAAGCCTGATGCAGCTCACCAGAGACTCAGATATAAGCAGCGCCGAGAACACTTGGATAGTATCAGTATCATCAATGGAATAAATCAAATATCACATTAAAAAGCGAATGGTGTTCGTTATGCAGAATTACTGTAAACACATGGATTGACTAATAACTATATCGATAAGTGTACTCCTGAGTTGATCTATGCAAGTTACAGTGGAGAAATGGACGAATAATTGTTAATTATTACAGCAACATATACGAGTCTAACCACCGTACCCGCTAAAAGAACGTTTCAACAGTGCCAGAGAGCATGAATGAATAATCAGGAGAAAAAACACAAAATTTTGATGACATAGGAAAACCGTCCTCCCTGAGAAAAAAAAAACACAAGATGAAAAAAGGCCTACTATACACAACTTAGTTAACAGCTTTCAGCAAAAATAGCGCTCCGTCTGAGGTGAACAGCGAGGGTTTGCGCTGAAGAGCACAAATTCCTCAATGTACACTGACGACGACAGACACCCTCAGTCCCTGCACCCTTCACGGGTCAAATTCAAGAATCCTACTCAAGGACAATACTCTTCAGCGGAGGATAATACCCTTGAGCACAGAACAATCCCTTGAGTACAAGACAATCCCCTTCAGCACAGTACAATCCCCTTCAGTATAGAACATTCCCCTTCAACACTCCCTTAATGAGACCAAGTGGAAAAGAACGCATGAAAAGCAAACGTGAAAATGAGCCAACTACAAATCCTTAAGAAATTTAAAGTAAAAATTGTTCTGAAATACTATACCGCGATCACCAATAAGTTAAATATACGATTCTAAACTCAATGTTGATTAAAAAAGTAGCCCCTTCGACTTCGTATGTTAATTTCATCAAGCGGTGCAGATGACTTTAGGTAACTGAATTAACCTAGAAAAAAAGACAGTCGGCCCAAAAGAACAAAAAATATTAAACTTTCATTCTTTTTGAACCTGGAATTTTCCCTCGTAAATTTGAGGTACGAGCTTGCAACAATAATAAGTACACACACCAAGATTCAAGGGACCCTTACCTCAATGGATTTCATGAAGTGTACAAACTCTACAGCCAGATACAGGTGTGGCAACACCGGACCACGTGTGATGTTGCTGCACTGAAAATTGTAAATATTATGCATTATAGTGTATATATACTTTGTATATATTTTACACTCAGACCGGATTGTATGCTTGATTAAAAATACAAGACTAACATGCCTCTTTCTTCTGCCACGTAAGTGGTGATATGAGCCTCCATGTAGGTCGCGTTGGTAACTCCGGACTATCTGCAATAACACACTGAGAGACACCCCCTACCTTTCTTTTAGTCCCTTGAAATAAAATATTAGTGTATGGTAGAAATACGATTTTAGACAATTGTAGTACAGAGACAACCTATTTACTGTAAGCTGTTCAATATGAGCCTGTAAATATAGAGTACGACAAATGAGTACAATAATGAATGTTCGAGGAAACAAAGAAAAATAAGAAAATTGACCAAGTAATAAATAATACAACATACCATAGGACTTCAAGTACGGTCCAGGGTTACCAAAAACGAGGCTGGTCAACTGACAAGCACCGGGTAAACTGGCCGCACATCTTCCAGGTCATAAACCTCTTCACCGCACACTTGACACCTCGGAAAATAGCATATTTTCACCTACTGCATCGTATCTGAGTGACAGTTTTATTCCTGGTACCCCTGCTTCTTAAAAGAAATTAAAAATTGAAAGATGAGACGCAATAAAGGTTGGGTTAAAATATATAAACGCACTCGCATTCTCCACTCATTACGGTCTATAGGCAACACTCTGGTGGTCTTCATGAACATTTTTATTGCTTGAAAAGAAAAATCCTCAAAAATATTTTACGAAGCTGAGTTCCCGATGAGGATAAAACTTAACCCTTTCACATTTCATAGCTCCGAAGAGGTTATGTTTAAGGCTTGGTGGTACAGAAAGTCTAACACATTCTAAAATTGAGTTCCTGCGCTGCTCAGCAGCTCAAAATTTGTACCACTATCATAAATGTAAGGGAATATCCCTATGAATCTATAAATTTTTGAGTATGTTACACATTTCCTTCCATCAAAAGTATGAGCCTGAAAGGGTTAAAGAATCAAGATCTTATGGTAAATCTCAAAACATGCGATGTGTAATGCAGCGAATGAAGTAGTAAGTGGTTTATTAAAATATTGCAAGATATTAAAACTCATTTTTATATTCTAAAACACTAGGAAATCTTACGCATAACTCTATCTAGGTCAGTTCGCACTGATTATACTGATGTTACAAAAGCAAGTCTAAATATTAGACTTGTTCGAGCAGTCTGTAACAACTACTATAAAAATAAGTGAGCACACCGGAGCGATGAATATTTGAAAGAAGTAAAGCAAAAACACAAGTGATATCGCTAGCACGACTTGTAGGTCACACACAAAAAATAGCATGAGGAAAGAACGTACGCCTGAAAATAAATTAGATCCAAAATCTTGTTACACGTGACCGACAGACAGAAAACAGCGGCAAGGAAACGCGAAGAGTTCAGTGTTCCTTCCAGGGAGATAAAGAAAAGAAAATTGTAATACAATAGAAATAAGATTTAGCCAGGGTACTTACTTGATCGAACTGTCGCTTTCAAATTTCCAATACACGGAAAAGATATAAAAAAAATACGGACAAAATGAAATCAGTTCGGTGTACAAGGTAACAACTGAAAGTAAGAGTAGGAACGATTTTTAAGTAATGAAGCTATCACTTAGCAGTTGTTATTGCTTGAGTCATAACTAACTACCAGAAGTAATTTGAATAAAACGCTCACACTAAATTGAAGTTTCGCTATCATATGAAGAGTAGAACCAAGGTTTATGAGCAAGCTAAGGCAGTTTTGAAAAGGTCAACTACATGATAGAGACCAGACCAACAAAGCTACTAATGACAGGCCAAGCAGATACAACATCTAGCTGGTTTAACACCTGGCAGACACGCTTGCACCAAATTTGAACATTTTACAGGCAAGAAGTCTTCGTCTAACGAAATACATCCCATGATAACTTGTAGCGAAATTAGTATCTAGTAGTTGCAGTGACCAAAAGAAAAGTAGCAATGATCTCTTGAAATAAATATTAAGCGAGAGCTTCACATAAAAAGCTCTTTGCAACAAAATCTATTCGTAAAAAACACTAAACACAGAGTTGAAAAAACGGTTTTCAATAAACTTGAAGCTGTTAGAGCACTTCGATATAATAAATGCAATAAAACTAAAGGACACACCCAGGAAAAGGACAGGGCAAGGTGACAGGACGGACACTGCGCCACTGCAGTGGCGGTTGAGCAAAAATCGTTCGTCGCGGGGAGATTCAGCGCTCAAACATCCAGAGCACGAGCACCAACGAAGACGACTTGCCAATCATACAAGAAGTTCCTCGTAGAAGAACTACAGATGTGGATCTTACTGGTCATTACATAGATGAAAGCCATACAGTATCGCAACATTTACACTAGGTATTTTCATTGGTTTTACATACATAGCTATGCAAGGTATTCAGGATAAACCTATTTATTCTACCTTCTATTTCAGCGTTCGAAAGTTTTTAACTTTGGGTCAAATGTGTTAGAACTTCAGCCTGAAGTGCTGAGAATATGATCTCACTGGGGTCCAAAATTGATGTAACTAACTGTAATTTCTTCTTTTCATTTTCAATTTGCGGTATTATCGTACCAAGTGTCAGTGAAATATAAACATTTGTCGGTAAAATTGTATTCTAAATTGAAGATTGTATTCCTGCTTTCTAACACTCTTGAAAGCTATTACGTCAGTATCTATCTATTAAAATGTACTTTGTATTTACTGCCTTCAGTCCAACGCAAATACGCAAATGTTCCCTGTGGAAGCATTAAACTATGGTATGGCACAGACAAGACGCAGTGAAGACTGCCTGCATTAGAGGATCCATAGGATGAATGGAAACAAGAGTCTCATGCTGATGAGGCCAGATGGTTGAATGAACATCGTTCATTTGTTTCTCAGATACGATAGCAGTTTGAACTCTGAAAATATATCACTAAGACCAGAACGAAGAGGACCAAGAGTGACATTATAAAGAGCGGATTATTATTTGGCTTAAGGGTAAAACAAAACCGCTGTAGTATTGCATAGCAACTGTCATCAGACCAAGGAAAACGTGATGGATCACAGTAAGGCGGTGTTCAAGCACCATCTCAAAGACTCGTTAAGTACTGCTTGCAACAAGTTCAAAAGGCGTCTTGAAGCCGAGGCGTAAGCACAGGATAACTGAGTCTAAAAGATTATCATTATATTCCTGGTTTAACCACAGCAGCCACAACATGAGCCTGAAAAAGCTGTCGTACCAGAGCATTCACAGTTTTACCATAAAATTTACCTCAGGTCGAAAAGCTTTACCTGAAGAACAGAAACTACTAAATTTAACCACAATACCTTGCAATGCGTAATATACACATAAAAATTAGTGGGGAAAAAACAGTTTGGACGTAACTAGAAACAATGCAATTCTTCCTACTACGTGGGTCATCAATACCGTTACAAAGTTCGAGATTAAATTTAATACTAAATCTGAGGCTAATAAAGTTAGTGTTTATAGAACACAAGTTACTCATAGAACTATATTAATTACTTGTCAAAATACTTCGTCACTGCGATTTGCAATGTTTATAGAAGCGAGGAGAAATTTGTAAGTAAAGCAGCATGGAAAAAAAAAAACTACACGAGATATCTACCAATAGGAACTTAAGATCACTACAAAGCCTATTTAAAGGACAATTTATCTCTAAATGGAATTTTTTTCAATGGAAGACTGACCTCAACCGGACGCCCGAGCATCTATGAAACGCGAAAAATCTAATAAAAAGAGAAAAACAAATAACGCAGTGATTATGACGAAACAATCTGAGAAGCAGTAAATATGGTCCAGAAATGACTTTTTTTGCAGACAACATAAAAGAGGCTTGCCAGCAGTAAACTCTACTAAATCGAATTAACTGGCACGCTGCAGATCATCTTCCCGTATGAGAAGCTGCTCCCAGTTTACAACTTTTCAATCATTTAATTGATAGAGTTTTTTGAAGTTGTAATTCAGTCTCTTGCGCGTCACGAGAACCAGAACTGAGAAACCAGTTTCAGACAAGATCTGGGAGGCCATTTCAAAAAAAGGGAGTCTCTTTTTGCATTCATGGCCCGAAAGGTTAAAATCAGCTAAGCACGGCACATAATAGGTATTGGGAGGCGCAATAGTGTTGTAATACAATGCAATTTTTGTTATTTGGACCATTCAACAGGATAGAGGGAAAAGGCACAGCGCTCACGCCACAACAAAGTGGTGTAGAGACACGATATGCCCTGATCAGCAAAAAGAAAAACGTCCCTCATCAGAAGGTTTTAATACTTTTGCTTATGCTTTAGGCTGAGTGTTCTCAAAACCTGTTCTACTCCTAGCTGCTATATTGAATCTCTAAAAACAAAATTGAAATAAAGCATGGCAAGCAGTACATACGGAAAATGGGTGTGCCGCTATTCAAAACCTTTCTGAAGGATTTTGAGTAATGAGAAAAAGAGTAAATACATTGAATAAAATTTAAAGCTATTCTGATTTGGACTATTCAATTGGCACTATCTACAATTCGTCAAAGTTTGAGATCAAAACAATTTTTTTACGAATGACGAGCTTTCCATTTAGTAACCGATAACTAAGTCAGAATTCTAAATACATACTTGTGTTCATTCACGAATATTTGATTGAAATGCCGCAACCTAACGCTTCAAACAAAGAAATTTTGACAGACGGCATATTCAGAGTGCAAGAGGTAGAAAAACAGCTCATACTTTTAAACCCATATAAATCAGGCGAACCCGATGGCCTTGCTCCCGTCGAATGCTCAAAGAAAGAGCTGAAGTAATTAGCACACTCTTAGCAAACATCTTCAATTGATCGCTTGGAACTAGAATTGTTCCAGAGAATTGGAAGCAGGAAAATGTTACTCCTCTTTTCAAAACGGGGAACTAAAAAGCACCGAATAACTATTGCCCGGTCAGCCTGACATCCGTCATCATTCTAACCACATTTATGTCTCACTCTGTTTTCAGTAATAATATACACTGTAAAACTTGCGAGAGCTTGCTGGCAAACTGTAGACAAAATAAATTACCTGCACTTGAAAATACAACAATTAACCCATAATCCTATCGCAAGCTCGAGCTTAAGAACGACAAATAAATAGCAACTATGTTGTATACTAGAAATACAAGACAGAGAGCTGCGAAAAATTCCGACTGTAGTCGATAAGTTAAAAGTATTTTATTTTGAGCGCTCCCAAAAGAACAGGATTTTAAATTTCATTGATGCTATCGCTGTTTAAAGTTGCTTTATTATTAAATGACCTGACCGAATTGATCAGTTCTAAAAATTAAAGGACATAGAACATAGTCGAATTCTAATCAAAAGCTGACGAAGGATACATAGATCACTTAAAATTATATATACAGCATTTGAACATCAGGCACATTAATGATACACGAAGATTGTTTGTTGTTTTCCTAGGAATATTAAAATATACCACGGCTCTTCCTCACTTCAGCTACAAAACGAGATGATTGGCATCGGTTCCCCATACCAAGGAACATCATGACATATTTTTAGTTGAAATGTTGGATGTCCCAAATGAGATCATCACCCCGTAATATCAAGCAGAATTCTAGGCTATTGTTGATTATAGAAGGTAATTAATATTTCAAGTGTTATTGTAATTTTTTATTATCTACACATTCAACTTCCCCAAAAATATGTCCCAAGTTATTCACGGTAGTCACATAAGCATTTTTTTCTACCCCGCACATTGTCAGATGCAACCGCATCGTCTTGCATGGACATTGAATGTCCGAATTTCATTAGCAAAAATCCTCATTCGTTCATACCCGAATAAAGGAATCAAGCTTATTGCATGGTGATAAAGATCTCCCGTGCATCCTGACGATGGAAGTTTGACAACAGCTCCTGCCCCCAGCTCACATCACCCACAACCTAAGCCGTTTCAGTAGCATGATCACTCCATTACCTATTTATTGTTATGTGGCATGACCCCTTCTACATCCGCGTGGCATTAATATATAAATCTGACCACATCCAATGCTGAGCCTCCTCCACAGCCAGTTGTTTGAGGCCCTGCTGTTCCTCTTGTCCCTCCACTTCCCCCAGCACCGCCTCCGTCAGCAGGTCCTCTGCTATCAGCGTGTTTAGAACGGCCACCCCTGACGCGGTGGTAGTGCACATGGCGCCGTACTGTCTCCTGAAGGTGCGGAGGTAGGCTGTGAAGTTCCTCTTCCACCCTGGTCGGGGCTATCACAGCGTCGCCAGACACCTACGGCAGAAAAGTACAATCAACTGCAAACAAAATAAGCACATTATCACTTTCATCAACAATTACGTTTTAATAATAACAGGCAAATTTTACCAGTTTGACATGGACACCTATGGCTGCCTCGCCCAAGCACGATGTCTGAGTTTAAGTGAAGCAGCATACAAAACAAGTATACACAATAGTAATTTTTGCACAATCCTTTGTAGAGCCCATTGGACGTAAAACAGACCTCGTGTAACATAACGATTTGGGCTTGCACAGGTTAACAGTTCTCTTACCATTTTCCATCCACAATCAAGAATTAAGCAAGAGTTAAGATATCGAATCACTTTAATTTTAAACTGTAGATATGCGAGTTTAAGAATGGACAAAGAATAAATCGTACTTCTCTAGGAGAGTAAAAAAAAGTTAAGCAAGGTAAACCCACCCATGAGCAGCCAACTAAGAAGCTGTGAAAACAACAACATAACGTCTAAAACAGAGAAGCAATACCGTTCAATGTCATTAAATAAATGAGAAAATACGGTCCCAAAAGATTAGAAGATCAGTATGTAACTAGAGAATACAGAATAAAACAAGCTCGGAAGAGAGAACAGCACGAGAACATAATAAATGCGACACAAGTGAACTAGAGTAAGAAAGTAAGAGCAGGCGAAGGCAGCACCTTTTGATAGAACATGAGGTAGGGAGCGCAGTCTCGGGAGCAGCCAGTGAGGGAAGACTTGAGATCTTTGAAATTTGTGGCGTAGGCCTTGTTGTCGTTGAGCTCCACCCACCCGCAGCCACGTCTGCCAAAACCAGTTCATTAGTGCTAAATTAGAAGACACTTTTACGACACGAGAAATATCTTCTAGATATGAGTAGTGATGTCAATTCATTTACACAAGAGGTTCATGAAGATAAAGTGTCTAGCCGGTGTAAGGAATGGAACCCAGCGCTATGCGAGTCGATCACTCAATTGGTAGGCTGCGTCTTTATCCCCAGGGTACTCGGGAAACATTTAATAAATACAAGCATAAACTTGACTGCCTCATTGCCATGAACGTGTAGAACATAAAGCGGCTTTCATTCGGTGTGAGAAGTTTGTTTAGACGAGTTGCACCAATGCATCAGACAATGAACTGTCCATTTATAAGGTCACTGATTAAGAAAGCCAGCCATCAACAAAACAGGCTAATTCTTATTAGAAAGGGTTATAAAATCAATCACCCCTTTGCAAAGGGCAGACTCACGCCAACGACGAAGACGTGGCAGCACTCGTCAAGCTTGAGGCCACCGCTGCTGAAGAGCTCCTGACGTAGCAGAAGTAATGGCCAGCTCTACTGATCCTGCCCGAGTGCACGACTATTGCATACAACACGTAGCGCTCTTTACCAACAGCGTCTTGAAGCAGTACACTACTGTTCTGTCCGTTACAAACAGACGAGGCACATACACCACTCTTGCCTGCAGCCATACTATGGTCGGGCACCTGGCAGCCAAGCGACTCCGAAGTTCGAGTTTCCTTGTGGCGTTCTGTCAGCAGACCTGCCGACCGCCCTTCACTTTTACAGCTATCCATGTTGCTTCTAGTGCAGTTCAAGGCGCTTCTCTCACTCATATCGTCCCTTGGATTGTGAGAATTAATGGAACGGATTTCAGCTACGTACGAACAATCACTACCTGCAACAGTCTCAAGAGAAGTATTATTTTCCGAAGCTAGCCCACAAGGTGCATTATTTTCCTGAGATTTGCCGCTTGAAAATAATTCAGCCATTCCATTACTCTTGACGGAGTCTTTTACACCCATTGGGCTCATCACTTCAGAAGAAGTGATTGCACTATCTAAGAGTTGATCGGTAGCATCGGACATTTGTACATTCAGCCGACCATCAGAGCTTGCTCGCTGTTTGCCACAAACATCTGAATTTTTCAAAGGTACACTAGCAATGACTACAGCAGCTGTATTAGGCTCAATGGTTTTAGCTTTATTAGAATCTGGACTTTTCGCGGAAGTACTTTTATCACAAGAAACTTTGTTCATACATTCCTCCCCAATATCATTGTTCTCTCCAGCCAACGTTGAACTTTTGGCATCTATTGACGGCTCGGAAAGATTAAGGGATAATTTCTCAGTCCGGTTGGGTAAAGAAGATGCAGTTCTATCCGCATCAGTATCCCAAGAAACTAAGGAATTTTTGCTGTTAAAAGAATAACTCGAAGCAGGCCCGGCGGAAGAAGTACAAGAATACGACGAATTTCTAACAGAATTCTCTGACACAGCACGAATATGATCTTTGAGACGAGAAATATCCCAAACAGGTAGTTCAAGATGATCCTCAAAGTCAACTTGAGTTAAAATTTTATTTTCTTCATTCGTAGAACTGTTATAGATAAATCTATTTTGGGCTAAAATAAGAAATTCAGGTGCCTTAACTATAGCAGTGTGAATCTCGGCATCTTGCTTGCTGTCGCAAGCTCCACAGAAATACTGCTCAGACCCTACAAGCTCCTGCTTCTTCAGGGAATGCCTAATTAACTTATCCAAACTCACCAAATCATCGCTTTTGCCAGCACAATCTTCAAAAGACACTTTCAAATCTAGAGAATCGTCGTAATTTTCCGACACGCAGTTACAATTGAGGCAGTGAGTTAGTCTTACCGATCTGCCACCGAACGTTTTCTCAACAAAAGTCTCGCGTTCTTCTTTTTGATGACTGGAGATAGGATCTTCGTGAGGAGCACATGGAGAATTCTCGTCACGATTTACTACACCTTCGTCCACAGCAACCTGGGAAATCTCTGTTAATTCTTCGTCGCCTTCAACTTCCTCTTCTTCAGTGACGCCACCGACAGTCGACGCAGTGTCCATCACGCTGTTCGCTAAATCATCTTGAATACTGATGCCACTATCAGAGTTATCGTCAGAGGCAGTTCCATCGCCAGTAACTGTAGTAGAAGTTTCGCCCATTACAGTAGTGGAGACATCCCGCTTGCATAAGTCTTCCATGTCATTTACTGATGAACTCGCTGACCAACCGCTACTTGAAGAAGACGATTTTTCAGTAGTGAAATGCAGAACATAGTTGATGCTAGAAGCCTCTGAACTTGAAGTGTTCTTGTCTGAACAAATGATACCAGATGGAGAAAATTCGCACTCCACGTCATCGCGGGGGCTTTTTTGAGGATCATCTTCAGTAGTGCCAGAGAACGAGCTTCCTTTTCTTTTGAGTGGTCTTCCATCCAGACAATGCTCGCTTGTATTAGAATACAAAAAAACCTGTTTTAGTACTTCTTTACTAGAAGAATTACAATCCCGATCTCCGTTTTTCGGGGTTTCAGAATCGGGTAAAGAAATTTGCCCATTAATTCTGCAGGAAGAACCATCTTTTATGTTACAGCTTGAGTCCTGGACATTGCTCTCACACGATGTCCTCCATACAGCAGTATCATCAGAGCTTCTACCATCATTACGCGAAATAGATACACTGATGATACTAGAGTCGTTCATCCTTCTAGTAAATTCTACAGAACTATTCACATTGGCTTTCACCTTCTTAGAAGCCCGTATCTCATACTTGCCGTGGCTGTCGTCACTAGCCTTGAGATAATCGCTTGCAAGTCCTTCTCGAACGCCCGCTTTTGGGCTAGAATGGCGTCGGAATAACTGCTGTTCGTCTTTCCGAGAACCAACTCGAACATTGGGATTAGATCCAACTAATACGACGGATTCTTGAGAATCCACTACTGAAGTTTTCCCAATATCAAAACCGTCCTTGAAGTTATTTTCTAGGTCAACATCGGAGTCTAACTGGTCATGAATACTTTGCCCACTATCAGTCTGTACACTAAATTTACCACACACCATGCGATTCTCAATAGGGCTGCTTTCCATATACCCATCAGTTTGACTGTTGTCAATTGTACTATCAATATGACCACTCAACACTCTACTATCAGTTTGACTACTCGTCAATTCATCACGTTGAGAACTCAACATTGTACTCTCACTTTGATTATTCTCTACCGTAATCTCAGATCGACTACTTTCAGGGTTCGCAACACTATAGAAACTACTATACGCGTAGCTATCAGTTTTATAGCTTTCCAGTAGGATTTGAGATCTAGAACAATCAACAGGTGTACTGTCCATGGCGTCATCAGTCATGTTGTCAATTGCGCTGTCGCGACGCCCTTTATAATCGCAACTAAACTCAGTGACGCTTCCAACAGTTGATTTTGGTTCAGCCTCTAAGTTTTCCGTGGAGTTTGTATCATCCGTAGTGTCCTTAGGCGATGTCTTCTGAGACTTCATGTCAACGAGAAGTTCACTGGTGCCAGGCTCAAGACCTCTCTTCTCGGTTCCTTTGCTATCTTGACCAACTGGCCCATTAGATTGTTGCTGAAGTTGAGCTTCATGTCGTTGCCCAGCAGCTTCTTCGATGATGTTCCTCTCACTTTCCTTAAGTGTGTCCAGCAAGTGACTGAAATGAGGCAACACCAGCGCTTAGCAACAAACTAACCCTTCAGGGTTTCTATCGCTCCCTAAGCAAGGGTACAACAATTCAAAATTTTTATTGAAATGTAGTAAGTTGAAATGCCTGTTGTTAGTTTAAAAAAAATTTCTTGACCGATTCAACAGATTTGAAATCAGACTTTAGAACTCAGAAATAAAAAAAATTCGAGCGACATGTGAAGTTCAAGCCGGCCCTCCGACATGAACGAAATCTTGAATGACACCGAATTGTTGCCATTAGAAATAAAATTGTTACGAAATACTCAAATCTATCAGAGGAAGCCGATGGACTTCTTAAGGACATGAAAGATTGAGTTTTTACATTCACAGTACACCGCTTCCATGTATATACAAGCGAGAAATACGTCGGGAATTACCATTATATAATTAATATTAGCATTATAATATAACTGAAATCCAAGATGCTTCAGAATTCAGAATTTTGTACGATCCGACCAAACCACTCAGCCCTGACGTACTTGCAAACCTCAATAATAGTCAGTTCAGGAGGTGATAAATGAAACCGATATAAACAAGTGATTCAACAGGTACAAAAGTTGTTTAACACATATAAAACTGCGATTCAACATATATATAAAGCTGTGATTCAACATATAGAAAACTGGTATACGTTGTATCTGAAGAAAATTAATGATTCAGTAGATATGAAAGTGGTAGAAGAAAAAAAAACAACTACATCGAAGCTAGCTAATAAAGCCTCCAGTGCTTGAACGGGAACAATCCAAATGATGAGGAGAAAAATTCAAGAAACGAACCCAAGGAACTCAGAAGCATCGTGCTGCTGCCCGGGCTCGAAGTAGTCAGGGGCAGCAGTCCTGACCATGTCTTTGGTGGGCTCGATGGAGTCCTGCTCAGTGAAGAGGAGGAGCGAGAACAGCTCCTGTAGGACACTCAGTGGCTCACATGAGGAGTGCTGGCAGCTCACCACAGCGTGACGAAACCTACCACAGGAACAACCATAGTTTTGTTAAATACAAGAAAAAATAAAAAGTAAGCTTTCGCTTTAAACAGGCCATCGGAGAATAGAGGTCCGTTTCCAAGATATATAAATTTATCGTTCAAGATCTTTAAAATTAAATTCATTCATTACCAACACATCAATAATTCAGTATCTAAAAATTGTGCATTTATAGAAATTTGTATACAAGAATAAAGTAATGGGGCCCCACAGGCCTACGCAATTTCCGATGCCATACATGTTTCTTGGTCTTTCGATGATTCATTTCTCGATACATTCGACTCGTTTTAAATCAATCAAGAACACCATTAATGTTCACAGTATGAGATATATGCGAGATCTGCAAAAATTGTTCTCGCTTAATATTAACAAAAATACAGAGAAACAAAATACTACTTATATATCCAGCAATTTTTATTGATTTTAATTCTGGCTTAAGAAGCAAAACATTACAGGTGTTCTGGCACTCAACTGCTCAGCCATAATATCAATTACTTATAACTTCTTTTGAAGGTATAGTGCTATAAATAACCAAATATGCCACACATCTTAGATAACATATTGATTAGACGCATTCAATATACGTATATGTTTCACGCAAACAGTTTTCAAAGGTGCAAGGGCTATTAAAAGTAGTAATGATAGTGGTCACCGAACATTGGTGATAGTAATGTTAACAGTTTCTCGGCTAGTCCAACCTTTTATACTTGACTCCTACTCTGGTACCTGTGCGTGATTTATTTGGCGTCATTGAACTTCTGTACCAACCAATAAACTGAACCACGAGACATATTCGTGTTGCCATAATCTGTTCTATATGTAGACTACGAGAAGTCCAAGAATTTGTAAAGAACACTAGCAGTTCCAGACAAAATACCCAAGGGACAGCGTCACATAATAAATGCTCAGTATAAGCAGGTCTTCACAGAGATGCAGAGCAATTAAATGAAAACAAGTATTGCCACTAACGTGTCAGTAGCAAAGAGAGCTTGTATGATGGCGTTGTAGTAGCAGGTGGAGCCAATGTTATCGATGCCAGCTGGAAGTCTGTTAATGCGAGGCATAATGCTGCTATCTGGCAACTCGGTCTGGAAAAGTCAACAAGCAATATTCCTTCTCAATCAAACAAACGTAATAACATGACATAAAATACACATAAGCGATTGGTCAGCTAAAATTTAAATTAGATTGCTCTTCGATGGATTTGAAAAGGAGAAATTTCTCTCTCAAAATTCTGTAAACTAAAATTTAAAAATTTGAACGATCAAAACAGTTCCGAACAGTAGCTTGAGATGCACAGGTGTACATCCCTTTGCTGGCTCATGGACAAGCAACTCGACTTTGAAAGTGTAAATAAATACAAACACTGGGAAGCGAAGCTCAGCACCCATGCGTGACAAGAATCAGTATAAAAATCTCAAATAGATGAACAGAGAGATGGAAACAATAGCAATGAAGACACTTTTTTCTCCACAATGGTAACCAATTCAACATAAATTAAACACGTTGCTTTGCATAAAATTAAAAAATGTTCACCAATAAATTTCCCTCCACTAACCTGCGAAGGAAGATAAGGCACAGTGCCAATGCCCTCTCCAATGGCGGCATCAGCCAACCCAGTCACTCGACCTTCCGCCCCCTCCGCTGCAGCACCGTGCCCTGCGTGGGCAGGCTGACCGGCCCAGTCATGCTCCTCCACATAGTGAACTACTGCTGCCAGGTCGTGGTGAGGGAAATCCTGCACACAGACTAGTGGTGAGCAGTTCAGGACTGGCAAGGTAACAGGGAATGATTGGCCAGGTAACAGGGAATGATTGGTGAGGTAACAAGGAATGATTGGCGAGGTAACAAGGTCAGATTGACGAGGTAAGTAAGATTGGTGAGGTAACAAGGTCAGATTGGCAAAGTAACGAGGAAAGATCTACAAAATAAGAAAGATGGATAGGCAAGGAAACAAAGTTGAATTGACAAAACAATAAAGCCTGATAAGTGAAAAAAGTAAAAAGATAGATCAGTAAAGTGCTAAAGATAAATGCACTAGTACAAAGAAGAGAAAACAAAAATACTGAAAATACTCTGACCCAAGATTTGAATCCGTAGGTGATTAAACTTACACCAAATCACAGAAATACGTAAAAATTAGAAACAAACCGTATGGCAATCTGATCAGTACCAAAATGAGTGACAAAAACAAAACATGAGTATAAACGTGTAACAGAAGCTGGACATGATTAAAAATGTATAACAGGAACTAGACACGATAAAAAATGTATAACAGAAGCTGGACACGATTAAAAACGTATAACAGAAACTGGACACGATTAAAAATGTGTAACAGAAGCTGGACACGATTAAAAATGTGTAACAGAAGCTGGACACGATTAAAAATGTGTAACAGAAGCTGGACATGAATAAGACTGAGAACAGCAAACAGTGAGTATTTAGCAGCCATAATTTAAACATCATAACATGGCATAAAAACGAAAAAAAAAATTTGAACAAGAATTTATGAGGGAAAATTTATTTGAGAACATAGAATATACAAAAAACTATGTCACGACCAGCTGTGAACACAACTAAGATGATATAAGTGAATTAGTGCAGAGTTCAGATGTGTTCTGTCAATACACAAGGTCCCTCACCATCACAAGTGGCATGGTGGGCTCATGCTACTCAGGCCACACATTAATTATCCATTGCAAAACAAGTCAATCGAAGCAACAAAATTACCGGACAAAAGGTCTTAAGAAAAAATGAAACTTTTCGTGTACATAAACAAACTGTACAACTTCCTCAACTTTAAATAATTGAAAATATGATTGCCTTCTACATAAGGTTTAAGCCTCTTAGATGTAAAACGTTGGGTACTTCCCACGAAGTCAAGAAGAAATCATGCCTCCCAGCATGAACTGAACTTGCTGCATCTCAAACAACTTATATCCTTAATTTAAACGATGCTCAACCTGAACTTGATCGCTCTTTAATGCAGGACACAACCCAAGCTTTTAAAATACAGGTTTAACAACACGTATATCCCTAAGAGCACCTGTGACAGCCATAATTAGAAAAGTACGAGGTTTTGAGGCAAGGCGGTAGCAGAACTCACGATGAGCAGCGCAGAGAGCTGAGCGTTCACATCATGACACGCAGGGAAGAGATGTGCGAGAGCTTGGCACATCTTCGAGAACTTCAAGTGGATGGGCTTTGGGTTACTCAGGTCCTCACTCTTCAGCATCTTTCCCCACAGCACCAGACACTCGAAACACTGACCAGCAAAAACAGTTCTTTGTCAGGTATTCTTAAACAAATTAGAAAATGTTCTGACGAACCTTGATGACCCTGAATGTAGACAACTCGAACAAATCAGAAGATTAACTTACTATTTTATATAAAATAAGGGAAGAGTCTAGCTGTAGAGAGCACTTCACTTGAATGAATGCGTCAACTCAATTTAGCAAAAAAAAAGTTAGAGTACAGATTAAAGTTCGGCTGAAAAAAGCAAATGTACTGAAGCAGGTCTATAAATATATTTAAATCACGTCTACAGGAAATAGAGCCCAACAATTCGTTTAAAAATTATAAAACTTGACCAACATCAGAAACTGACAATCAGTGCTAGTATCAATTCCGTGGTACGCTAAATCATTTATGTAGACTGAAGCTAGCAAGCTCTGCCAGCATGTTCTCTACAAAAGCTTTGACCAATTAATGATTCCGTTAAAACTCGTTTTCCATTTCCTAGTTATTGAGAACAGTCAAGATCCCATGAACATGAAGAACAAAAAAATTAAGAAAAAGACTTACAAAAGAAATTTTCCTCGAAATAACAAAGTTACCTCTTCAAGAACGGGGAGGGAAAATTGTCTTAACAAGCTTTCTTGAAGACGAAAGTAGAAAACTGACGAGCAATTCTCAGAACTAGTGTGGTGGAAGCTGCTGCAAGTAGCTTAAGATGCCTCAGAGGAACGCTAACTTAGTACAGGCACGATCTGCATACAGTTCTTCAGAAAAAATAAGCTATAATAAACTAGTCTAACCTATAAAACATAGGTTAGACTAGATTGAAACTTTGTCCATGGGTACTAAGATTGAAACTTTTCACTGCGTACACTAAAAATTAGTTTTACACATCCCCTATGTGAAACGTAACGTAGATTTCTCGAATAATGAATGACGAGACCAAGACTAATGAGCATGCATACACTGGATGAGAGGCGACTACAAAGACCACCGTGGACAACACACACACCTTACGGTAAGCGAGGGGGCTACTCTGGCAGGATACCAGCAGTAGAGCGAGGGCATCCAAAAGACGGTCTCTGATTGCCGGCAACTTCATGATGTTCATCAGCTGCTCATATTACACAATCAATGTCAGACACTCGATAGATAAATCAATGTGAAAATAAAGAAATTGACTTTATTAACAACACTAGTTTTCGAAAATACGCAACAAATGCTTTCACAAGCTTTTCTTTGTACTTTTGAAAAACTTCCTATACTTCAACACCAGCTCCAAAGCGCTCCATGCTGTCTTTTTTGCTCAATAACTTCCTTATCAATCCCTCTACCATTCTCAGAGACACGCCGCACAAAGTTTTAAAATATTTAATATACCATCAATTTAGTCTTATACTTTCTCCTTTAACATTCTCATTCCATTTTAAACGATTAACTCTTAATTCCCTCCTGTCGACACTATCAAATTCTATCCCTCATCATAAAATTTATTTTGAAGAGTGGCGCAAGATTAGGAAACTGTAACTTGACAGATTTCTGCACGGCCATCCACTGCAACGAGTTTAAACTCTTTGCCTCCTCGTATAGCATTCACTTCACAACACTAGCCATGACGTCCGAGACCCTGGTCTCACATACAATCTATTCGATATAATACATAGTCTTATTCCCCTCTCTGACATACGCAGTGAAAATTCCCTATAGATTAACCACTAACATTCTCAAAATTACAAACATAAAAGTATTCCCCAACTGAAAAGTAGCAGCCAAAGAAGGGATTAATTCTACATTACCTAAATGATCTGATATATATTTGAGATCTAATGTCAGAAAGAGATACTTCATGTACCTCTTCAAAGGCATGCGTTGATATTGAAATTGATATTCTGATAGGTAGGTTTCAGTTATACTAAATGAAGAAAAACAAATATCAAGCAGCTAAAGGAGACAAAACTGCAAGCAGTGGAATCAAGCACAACTGTTGACCTAAGGTACTACTTGACACACATTGTCATCTTGTTACTAGCATTTCAGTGACACACTCAAAGGGATACATGAGTAAACTTCTGAAGCGGAAAGTCAAAGTTGCGCTACAAACAAAAGAGGTGAGCGTTAATGCCTACCTTTGGTACAACTTCACAGGCCACCTCCTCGACGATGCGCATCATGCCGTTGCGCACCATGATGCACACCAAAGTTTGCTGCCACAGCAAAAGCGTATCACTCGCCGGTGGCCAGCCGCTCAACCAAATGTAGAGGCGCGACAGCGTGTTCTGCGGACATGTTCTTACGCATAACTTATGGGCATATTCTTCGGGTGCCCACAAATCAATTCGTAAATAATGAAAGTCAGCCAGGAGTTAAATATACAACTAAGGAAACTTTAAATATCAGGTTGGTGCAAAAGTTTTCAGGATTCGTAAGCTCAATTTTGAGAATGAAAAAATAGTTATTTTTGAAGAATTTATTCATAACAATAACATTTTTGATCTTTATGACCTGATTCCATCTGTTAACGAGTTTATATATGCCTCGTTTAGAAAATTCATTAGGTTTTGATGCGAAATATGAATCTAACTCCTTTTTAATCTCTTCCCGTGATATCATACCAAGGCCATTTAAATAGGTTCTGTAATCCTCGAAATAAGTGATAATCAGAAGGGGCGAGGTCGAAAGAATATGCTGGATGGAGTAAAACGTCCCAATCAAGTTGCAATCAAAGCAAAGATTCGCAACAAGAAACACGTTGACACAAGTTCTCAGGAGACAGTTCGTGCGGAACCCATTCTCCGAATACTGAAACCTTTCCCATTTGTTCCAGTTGGCGTACCACGGTTGTATGGGTTACATCAAATTGGTTAGCCAGTTCCCTCGAGGTTACTGTCAAATTTTCGGTAACAGCGGCTTCCAACAACTCCACATCAAGCTTTTTTGGGTGATCACCTCTAACCTCGTCTTTCAAGTTGAAATTTCCTTTACGAAAACGGGAAAACCACAATCTACAAGTTCTCTCCTTCACAGCATCATTTCCATATGAACTTTGAACGTTTTGTGCTGCAGCCCTTGCACTGAAACCTCTATGAAACTTGTAGAGTAAAGCATGTCTGATACGTTCTTTAGTTGGGTTGAACAGAGGTGCAAATAATGCAGCAAAATATGAATGATTCCTTAATAGTCTGAAAGAAAGAGGTTTAAATTACTCATTATATTATAAATCAGCAATAGAAATAGACAATATCAATTTAAATACTTTTGAATTCTTCTCTTCAAAATCGGCAACAACTTTTGCACCAACCAGATATATCTAATTTACTAATTTTAATCCAAAATAATTAGCCCCTTTTCATGCTCTAATTTCAGTAATGCATCAAAAATAAGGTAATTTAGTCGCTAAAATCAAAAAGCTTAGTCAAGCTATATGTACGATGCAGAGCTACTGCAGTCTTGAGGGATACTGCAGAGTCTCGACCTCTCACTTCAGTGACAGACAATGCTACCTTGAAGTTTTCGCTGGAGTTGCAGGACGGCATCTGGAGGATGTGAGGTGCAAGCTGACGGACGATGACGGGAGGCACGAGTGTGAGCAGGTGTGCCAAGGCTGGGCTCAAGTGAGCGCTGGGGTCTGGTGGAACAAACGATAGTGAAACAATAACAACACGACTTCGGCAAGCGTCCATAATTCAAAAAAGATGCCGAAAAAATGACATGGTTATTGGACACAGAAATGCGAAAACAAAAAACCCTGCATAGCAGGGATTTAAGTAGAGTTTGAGTAATTCAAAACTACTTAGCACAGTGTAGAGTTGGTGAAGCATGTAGTAGAGTATGGGTTTACAAAATTTGAGCAGATGCAAAACACGGTCAGATGAAAAAAGTATCTCTAGGCTTTGTAGACCGTGTAGAAGGATAAAAAGTACCTAGCGAAGCTACCTACAACATGCGCTAAAGGACTTGATTAATCTTCATAATAAAGTTAAATGAGCCTTTTTGAAAGAATAGGAATTATCCGAGGATTTTAGAATATCATGAGATTTCATTGATAAAAAGTAAGGCGTGTTTTAAAATAAGGAACGATGCAGGTTCTGTACTTACGGTGTTAAGAAAATGTGGTATGACGCCAGCACCTTTGAATGTTACTTAATATTCGTCTGAGCCGAATGTTGATTATGGGTAGTGTATTGGGGAGGTAAATGATCGAGTTATTGGTAAAGGTCTCAAATTAAGCACATAATTCGGAAGGGAAACCAAACACTTGGTTTGAACTTTCATAAACTGTTCAAAAATATTTTGGATATATTTGCAGAAGTTGTAGCGATCAAGTGAGCCATGAATGATAATTTTGTAGTGGTGAACTACCACGATCAGATGAAGACATGAAGGAGGATGAAATATTTTGACTACTGCAGGTCAGGATTGTTGCAAACTTGAGGCTAGAGAAAGAAGCAAATCAAAGAGTAGGTAAGGGGTGAGCAAAATTAATGTTATACGAAAATACAGGTTTTTGTGACCGTTTTAAACGTAGCAGACTCTAAAAATGAAGGTAATGAAGGACATGAAAGAAAGTGTTGAATTAATGGACATTATAACTTCAATTATTGCTCTATGAGTTCCCAAGAAGAATAAATGAAGAAGTGCAAAGAATTATTATTATTATTATATTCCTGGTTTAATCACCGCAGCCACAATAAGAGCGATCTCAGCAGTGATGCACGGTATCAAGAGACAGTCACTGGAGTTTTAGATCAGGCACCTCTGAGGAAATGGGAGTAAGCATCGAGTTGTCAGTACGGTTTATGTCTTGTAGCTCCGTATAACATTGCACAGGAGTACAAAAGCCGTATTCCCAAAGCCCTGAAAGCGCTATTCAAAAATTCAATTGCAAGTGCAACAGATCATTCAAAAAAAAAATCTTACGAGAAATTAACAAACGAACTAAAAACACATGGCACTACGCAATGAAAGGAGTCATGCCATATTATAAATTAGAGCTGTTGCTGCTACGAAACACAGCAGCAGGATTGCGTAAATTATAATCAGGTTTTGAAGCAACAAATCCTTGTTCGTGTCCAAGCCAAGTGACAAACTGGAGGTTCCTCCTAAGCGCAGGAGGCATTGAGCTCCGTACGAACTTCTGTTGGCGATGATGAGCTTGGTACGCACCTCTGTTGGCGATGATAGGCTCGGTACGCACCTCTGTTGGCGATGATAGGCTCGGTACGCACCTCTGTTGGCGATGATAGGCTCGGTACGCACCTCTGTTGGCGATGATAGGCTCGGTACGCACCTCTGTTGGCGATGATGAGCTCAGTACGCACCTCTGTTGGCGATGATAGCGTAGATTGCCTTGAGTGAGTGTAGGATTTGCTCCACGGAAGAGCAGTTCCAGATACAGTAGATGAGGTGGCTGACGTTGGTCATGTGGTCAATGGTCTGCACATTGAAGTAATATGTGTAGTCCCACTGATGACAGTCATTTTGATCAATTTTGCTTCAAATTAGAAAACTTAGCTCTGCATCAATTTCGATCAGCTTTCAAAACATTTTGAGATTGAAATTATTAGTCCTCTGTATCTAGACAGTAAATCAAACGAAGCATATCTTCCATGGTTCATACTGTACATGGTGCTTCAACTAAAACAACTAATTCCTCTCAAATTACGCTAGATAGACACAACATGCGCTGTTGAGTGTGCACACTACTCGACACCAGTGATAAGCACAATGAAGGTGATCTGTAGAACTATAAACAAAGTTCACTGTAGCAGAATCATCAGAAAACTGAAAGAAGAGAGCTCTCAGAACTGCCTAATTAAGTTCATTCTGAAAAGCGGAAATTAAGTGTCATACAAGTTTTTAGTAACGTTGAAAGACTATCATATCATTACATTATTCTTGATTACAGTATTTAAAAAACCTGCATATTTTTCCTATAAATCAGAAGAGTTACCGGTGAATAACATAAGCTTGTTGCTTACTGATAATGATGCAATTCAGTTCTATTGTCCCCGAGAACTGAAGCCTTAAGCCCCAACGACTGTACAGCATTAGCACATTTCTGTTCGTTCAAAGGTCTTGATTTTTACACACGTCCTGCCTCAGCCAACACAAACTACAGGTCAGCACATACACATCCATACGTGTAAACAACATGAAGAAAAAGTCACCTTGACTTGAATACGGCGCAAGTTAGCAACCGCATCGATGAGCAGCAGATCAAGGTCAAGTTGGGTGCCATCAAGAGAGCGTGGTGGGACAAAAGCAGGGCAGTAGAGAAGCAGTAGACTGAGACGGGACAGTATGAGGCTGGAGGTGCCGTACTGCATCACACATCTGTTCACCAGAGGCTGCATTCGCTGCACAGTATATCTTCCTCAGTATTACCAACGATGAAGCTAGTCCCATATGAAGGTTGAAGCTAGTGATAATACAGTTGCTGATTAGCCACCACGCAGTTGCTGCTTCAGTAGTCTGAAACAGAGCTGAGGTACACCTAATACACTTCACTTAAGTAGCATCTTTTGCTGTACTCTAAAAAAAAAGCAAAGAAGCCCCATCTTATATTATAGTACTACAGTGTGCTATACAACTAACACTGAAGTGCTAACTACACTGAACAGCCAGCAATCTGGGGGAAAAGTAGGTAGTTTGTTAAAGAGAACGAAAATTATTAAGAGTCTAAACTATCTACGACATAAGTTTAAAAATCCTGCATATCTCCTAAGGAAGTTGCACAAAAATGCTGAAAAATATTTGTCTTCATCATCCTCCTTGCACAAATTAACAATGCTAAGTGTAATACCCTCCACTGTAATGTTACAAGGTCGCAAGTGGAGACAATTGTATATCAATAAATCAAGATCAAATGCTTAAAAATTCTGACTGAAATGACTTACAAATCATGTGACCAACATTCACACATGACCTACCAGTCCTAAATCCGCTTCAATGGTAGAATTTTTTTCTTTAGCTACAGCCAAAGTGATTTTGAGGGTCGATAGTACACCAGCAAGCTCAGCAGTCCTGGAGTGAGCATTTCCAGTCTGCTCATAAATGACTTGAGGATTTTCAGGTAACAAATCGGTGAGTTTGGTGCACAGAGTGAGGGTGTATTCAGGGGAGTAGTCACTGAGGTGCCTGATGCAGGCCTCATAACCCAGCAAGTTGATGCAACTTGAGTCAGACCTGTGCAGAACAGCAAGGGAATGTAGAATTACTACAAGTGTATCCTTGAATAAGTGATAAAATCAACAATTGACGAACAAAATAGTAAAAAGAAACTGGTAACTTCCCTTGCAAAATAAGGCTCATTCTACCAACAGCCTTCCTTCATGCATCCACACATTCCATGAGAAGTGACTTGAGCATAAACTACTGCCCAGTCATTTACTAATTATGTCAAGATGCTAACTTGATTAACATCCATTTAATCTCCTGACTCACTCATTGCACTAGATTTCTTTACACTTTTTTTATCTTTATAGAAACAAATCAATCATTTCAAACATACTCCTTTATGGGGAGTCCCATGCAAATTTGCTCATTTTTTGACTGTTCATTGCCAAGGCAAACTAATCTTGGAGATGAACATTAAAGTTTCTTTATTGAAGTTTAATTTTCGTACATACGTCATTTCATATAATTTCCCTCCCTAGACTTGTATCTGCCAATAAAGACCTAAATCTAAACAAAATAAATGAGTAATTGGTAGTGAAAGAGTGAGTATATTTTTTGGGACACTCTGTATTTCATCTTTCATATTTCCTATTTTTCATTCATATACCTACTTCCAGGCTACAAGTCTCTGTGTTGTGTAAACACAAAAGATGTTAATGAACAACTCCCATTGAAGTTAATACCAAAAAACAATTGAAACTGAAATTAAATCTACAAAAAAAATTAAGAATTCTAAATTTAAGCAAGTCTGTATGGCTTTAATTAAATACCATGAAAGCAAATGTAAGCATTGTACAATCAAAACCAGAAAATCTTCTATATTAAAGTATTAATTAAACAAAATAAATTATACATACACCAGAAGTTAATTTTCAATGATATATGACAATAAGGTAGTCTGAAGCCAACAACTGTTATTTAATCATTTTGTTACCCCCTTGAGCAATGAGATTGAACTTTAACACAATATTGTAGCTATTTTTACTCATTAGCCATCCGAGTTAAATCTCAGTAGGGTTGAAATGCCCAGAACCTCCATGAAGATTAAGAAATACTACTTTACAACTTACTCATCAGATACTTTTTTAAGCCAGGCATTTAGAACAATTCTCTTCAAGAAATCTGGAATTTCATTTTCAGATGGTAAAATGGAGGCAGGTAGTTTGATGAGCAGAACTTTATATTTGTCAAGCAAAATTTGCACGTCGGAGTTAGTGCGACTACTCGGCATTGCCTCAACGGCAGCCCGGCATGTCTCCACTGCTCCAGTTAGCTGCTGCATTAGAGCTAACAACATTTCTGCACAAGAAGCATAAACAATGAATACATTTGGAAATGACAATTTGTTTCAGCAAAAAATTGTTAGATGTGATATTTTTCATGTATTTCAGCATAAATAATGTCAAAAATTATGGTTACTTATGAAATTAACAAGCCTCCATAAATGTGACAATGTAAATTTAATGTCAAGCAAATATTTTTCAACTACATTTGTTTTATATTTCTATGTACAACTGCTTTTTTAATAATGAAAATCAAACTAAATTATCAGCTTACTTAACTATTTTCTAATAACAATCAGAACTTAGCAACTTACTTTGATATTTTTCCAACTCCATTGTACTTCTGCTAAAAGCACAATTGCTCCCTCATAATGAAATTAGAATTATTAAGAACTGTTGCAGTCTAAGATGTGATGCACCACTGATGGCTAGTATCTCTGGTAGTTCATTAAAAAATTGGTCTGCAAAGATAAAAAATTTGAACCAATTACATATGAGCTACAGATGCTTATAATAATAAAACTATACACATGAAGCAGTCAGAAAAATTATGTTCAAAGAAAATAAGTGCGCATAACACTACTGAAATTCATACTTATAAAAAAATAAATCATTAGTAAAAGGAAATTTTTTGCCTCAAAAACTAGGAGTTGAAATTATGAAATTATTAGCAGACACACAAAATTATTAGTTAGCAAGACCATACCAATAAGAAGGACAATTTTTGAGTGGGCCAAGTCTTACTATGAGATGTTATATGATAATAGCAAATAAATATATGAACCATCAAGAATAGCAGTCTTTATGCACTCACACTCTCTTAATATTCCAACACTAAGTTCTTCACATGCAATGCCTTCAACAACTCCATGACAAGTTTCTGTTAACAAGCATTTTATAACTCATGGAATAGTGCTGCACCCAAATGCATTGATGGAGTAACAAAGAGCAATAATGAGTGATGCATTTAATGAGCATTCATACATTTTGATGTATGTGTAGTGCTGCAGTGCATCACACCAGTGATGCACTGCATCACACCAGTGATGCACTGCATCACACCAGTGATGCACTGCATCACACCAGTGATGCACTGCATCACACCAGTGATGCACTGCAGCACACCAGTGATGCACTGCAGCACACCAGTGATGCACATCAGAAGGGCACACAAGCTCTGCATCTGCCATCTCATCGATGGAATCAAGAAAACTTTAGTTTGCTATCAACTTAATAACTTATTATGCCAAAGTGCACAAATTTAATGACAAATCAAGATATGATGTCATCAACAAGTAATACATAACAATTTTAACAAATTAATTAGATAATTTGTAATACTGCACTAATTAGGAATTTGGAACTTTGTAAACTTCAACATCATATTGCATTTTGAAAGCTCTGCAGACTGGCAACTAGCTTAATAAAGAAAACATGTGAGTACACAAGATAAAGGCTTATGGATACTTAGTTATCATGTTACACTGAAATCCCCAAAAAAATGTGAAGTAAATCTTTAAAACCTTGACATAAATATCTGTCCAGAGTAAACAGAAATACATCTTATTCAATCTCATATAGAAATACACAATGCTAATTCTAGGTCATCAATTTTTTAAAATTTGTTATAAAGAATAATTGTAGGCTGTAACAATATGCTACTGTATTTCTTGAACAAAATGTCTGGTTCATAAACGAGGCTCAAAGTGCTCATGACAGCCACACGACTACAATCATTCTTAGTCCTAGGAAGCTCAAATAAGTCGCCTATTGATACCAAAAAATTTAGTTTTTCATACATAGGAAAATAAATATATCAATTGAAAACCAATGTCTTTTTGAAAGTGATAAATACATGCTAGTTTTCAGCGCTGGAAGCGAACTGAATCTAAATTTTTATTCGCAAATGGCCATCAAATCGACTCGCATTCTCAAAACCAGCCTAACCACTTCCATACAGCGCACACGACTTCCATGCAGAACGAACTTAGCGTTCCGCATCGTTGAGTAGTAATATACATTAAGAAAAGGAACATAGACGTTTCAAAAATACTCAAAACAACTACACGCTGAAAATTTTAGTTACCTGGGTTTAAACTGAATTACAAATTATTTCTTTACCAAGTGACACATAAGTCAGATCACCATATATCCAAAATAAGAATTATGTTATTTTAATGTGCAATTGAATAGGAAATATGCAGAAAAAAATAATATTAATACAAAATCCCCTAATGTGCACGTACTCAACCGGTTTTTGAATGAAACACTCTATAATTATTCATTCCAAATATGGTAAAATTGATGCTTTCGAAAGTCTGACATGTATATCGAATTTGTAATGCAAATACATTACAAGTTCGAAAAACGCAGAGCAAAATCGCAAACAACTTGCGAGTTACAAGACTCTACAGAACGTCAAGGGATTACATAAAAAATATATGAGAAAGAAAAAAACCATTACAAGCATGCAATATTAATCGGTTACACGTCTTGCATAAATGATTTTTTCTGCACAACAATAATAGTAAGAACATGAACGCAATAATAATATGCAATACCAACGCAACAATAATAATACTGGATTACATTTTTGGTTAAAAGGATTACATAATCGACTACACCAGTTATCGAAATACATGGAAACATATGAAAAATACATGGAAATATACGACGCAACACAGTACCAACACCGCACGTTCCTGTGTAGGGCCGCTAAAATATCGTGATTATTTTAGTATTAAATAATATTAAATTTAGTAATATTTTAGAGTTAATTTTATACGTATTTCACGTAATTTGAAACTAGTATTTTAAAGTTAAAAATTCAATCGTAGTTCCAACTCCAAATTGTAACTCTCGTTTATAGAACACCAGAGTCAACCACGAGCCTATAGGCTAAGTGCCCGTCAGTTCCTTCCCCACCGTTACCCAGTGTACAGTAATTCTATTCGCGCTTTCAGTCTCTCTGACGGGGAAGTTTCTATTTACAATGTGTTAGAGAGTTTTGCATGTCACACACGTACTAGATATTCTTTGAACTTGTCTTTTCGCTGAGCCTAGATGTTCCCCTGCAGGTTTAAGATTTCCTTTTTGAAGCAGTTTTGATACCAAGTGTATTTAACAGATTGTATGGAAAACATCCAATTTCATTGTGCTCATGTTTTCATTCAAACGATTTAAATTGGGTTTGAAGTGTTCGTGCTTTGATTTGCGTTACTCTGTGATTTATAATTAATCCCAATATAGAACGTTTTATAATAATAACTGTTGCATCGGCCATTAAATTCATTGTCTAATTTCATCTCACTCAAGTCTCTACGTTCGAGTATTTTATGATGAGCATTCCAAAAGATCGACCAGCTATTTTGATACGGTTATTAAATTTCATATCCTTGGGTAGAAGCTGCCTATCGATATCTCGTTTTGTTCTCTGTAGCAGCCGGCTAATTAGGTGCGATTCTTTAATGTTTTACTCAACAGTTGTATTATAAAGTTACCTTGTGCTATTGATTTTTCTTGCTAAATTCTGTATTTATTTTGAGTTACTTATTGGTCTTTATCCGGGCAGGTTTCAGTTTCAGTTTCGGTTTTAGGTTCAGTTTAGTTCCAGTCTCAGTCTACGAATTTCTCAATTTCGGTCCTTGATCTCGGCTTTAACTTCTACTGATTTTGATCGTGTCAAATAATAAATCTGCAAGCTACGAAGCCGATCGTATCACTTCCCTGGAAGAACCTCACTCACGAAATAATCACTACAGAAAATAACACGTTCTCTAAACTCGTTCCCTAAACCTGCATCAGCTCGTAGTCACTCGAGTGATCAGGTATTCTAGGTGGTTTTGGCGGCGACGGACACCGAGTTCGCCGTGGGCGTGGTATTCCCAATAAATCGAACTGTCTAGATTCGCCAGTTCGTAAAAATAGTTTGGGAGTTTTGTCTTCCATCGTAGAAGTACGACGGATTGCTGTTACCGACAGCGTCTCCACAGTTGGCTCCAAAAGCTGCAATCGAAATGCTGCCCGATTAACCAAGTGCAATATTACTCTAATTGCCGGAGTTCGAGGTCCTCACATCATGACTACTGTTGCTTGAACCCTGGGATGATAGTTGGTTTATGGAAAATGCAATAGATAGTGCTTCCAACCAGACATGCTAGGACCATGAGCCCAAAGATGGCCAAACCGCACGCAGACCTATGGACAATGATTTCCCATTGCGGCCGCACCTCCGGGATAGGACCTTTAGACGCGTTAAGGAACCGAATGTCGTCCCTGATGGAAGAGAGAAAATCAATAGGCATCGTAACGTTAGGGGGAACTAACAAGAAGGATAAGACGTCTTCCTGTAAAACGCTTGGCGTGTACGACTCTGAAACAGATATCTCTTCCACTGCCGTGCTACGGTATGAATGTGTCCCTGTTTCTAGTGAGTAAAGATCACAAGTCCGACAAAAGTACCTTGTTTACTACCATCCGAATTTGGGCATATAAGAGTTCCCGGCTCAGTCGTTTTAAAATAGATAATCCATTGACCCCCCATGAATACGCTAAATTGTTCCTTGAATAATGGAAAGGAATAAAAGAACATATGGTCATGTTAACACTGGCAGTACCTGACGAGGCATGCCGTGCCACTTGGTTCAGGTAAGTGTTATCGGTGAATAGTGATTCGCCGCCGTTTCCGCCGAGCACACGTAAGGAGCACTCGTGTGCTCGTAAGGAGCACTCGTACTCCAAATCTTCTAGCTTCATATACGTTGATTCACCCACTGCTAAATAGTTGGGAAGAGTCAATTTTGTTAGTAATTTATTGCTACGTGACGGTAGTACCGGTAAAGTAGATACCCGATTAAGAGCAAACACACGATGCAGGTCTATCATTGGGATTAGAATTATATAGCTAGTATCGGACAATATGGGGTAGGTTGTCATATACGTGTGTGCGATCGTCAGATCATTTCCCTAAGGAAATTGTAACCTCGAAAATTTCTTCGCTCTCCTCGCGATAATTTCCCCGAGTTCGTCCTCTCCAAATAATTTAGGAACGATACCCTAGCCGAGTAGCATTCACTCTGTTTGCAATTGAAGTTGAATGGATAAAAAATGCAAAATAATCGTTTCTGCCTCCGTGACCAATTTATCAAAGATCACAAAGTGATTCGTTCCGAGGATGGCTAACTCGTCAGGGCGCGTGATATTTAAAACGACTTTAAGGTCATGAAATGCCTTCATTATCATCTCCGTCATATAACCTCTGCGTGTCCTTTCTTCATACTCGAAAGTCAGCAGGTTCTCTATCAGGTTCCCAATCTTTTTCTTAATGGACTCAACATCGTCGTCCGTCGCTGTCCCGAACACAGTTTTGAACAAATGTCCGATACCGTTGACGCAACCCCGTTTCGATCTCGAATGTGCCGAATGGTCAAGGGCTGGCTCTCCCTGAGTCCTCATGAACTCAATTTTAGCTTTAGAAGTGGCGTTGACAGTGGCGCTAATTGGACTAGTAGGAGTAGTAGTAGGAGATGGTGGAACATTATCCTCGAACATCAGGTGATGAAAGAGATAATTTCTCAATTGCGATTCGATGTTTGGAATCGATGTTGAATTGAACACTGTTACGAGTGCTTGAGAATCCAGTGCGTTCAGCAAAATTCCGAACGTGAATGAAACTTTGTTAAGGC
Organism: Trinorchestia longiramus; assembly: GCA_006783055.1. Taxonomy (NCBI): domain Eukaryota; kingdom Metazoa; phylum Arthropoda; class Malacostraca; order Amphipoda; family Talitridae; genus Trinorchestia; species Trinorchestia longiramus. The sequence goes on from VCRD01001265.1 coordinate 41,730, forward strand.
TGGTCTTAAGTAAATGACTCTGAACAGGTGAAAAATGATACCGTGAAACCTCTTGTACCAAGTTCACTCTGAAGCCCACCAACTTCACGAGATTTGTCGTAATATATCGGCTGAGACTGCTATTCACATGGGCCAGGATGCACCCAATCGCCTGTGAGAGTGGTCTCAAATGCTCCAGAACAATTCCTCCCGTGTAAATTGTTGTTGTGTTGTTAATATCCAGCCGTTTATTAGCGGAGGCTATGCCTACGCCTAGGAAAGCCATGAGCAGGAGCGTACGGTACATCTGAATGTAAAAAAACTAATTAGCAGACATTAGGAATGAAAACAAGATGAAAATACATACACTGTATATTATATAAGAAAAAGGTTTGTTTGCTTACTGGTATATTAAAATGGTATAATTCGTAGGACATGCTGTACTTGATGTTTTAATAACATTGGTTATTAAAAACTAGCCTAATAATTCTTTTGTGTATACTGAGAGGAGCAATAGGGATTTTTATTTATTATTTTATTGGTTGATTATTCCTGCATGGTACATTTTTGTAGTTCCGGTACGTGCGGAATCGTGGATGATGAAGTCCGATATTCGTGGGTAATTCTTTCTTCATTGCCTCCCCCCAGCATTGGTGCTTGTTAGGGCTGAGACGTTCAGGGAAATTCGTGGGGTTGTGTCAATGGCTACTGCAATTATAGAACCAGGTAGTATAAAAGCTTCTGTATCCAAGGATTCTAATAACTTTGTGTCCCCTTTGTATGATGTAGCATTTAGCAACAAACACGTTCCAGTTGTATACTGTGCGGACTACAACATCACCCTATTTGGGCTTGAAAGATTACATCCCTTCGACTCTGGCAAATGGGGGAAGGTGATTTATGTGAGTATGCAAGTGTGTTTTTTGAAATTTTGTTGATTATATTGTTGTAATTTTTTAATTCAGCCAACAAGCTATATTTTTTTATGTGGTTGATAAACCAGGAATATGATAATATATGTTTTTTCTTATGAAGGTAATAAAATTAGATACTTTGTAAGTGTTGTTACTAGTAACTGTGTTGTTACAAAAGGTGAATTATTGAATTGCTTAAAAAAAAGAGTGAATTATTGAATTGCTTAAAAAAGAGTAAATTATTGAATTGCTTTAAAAAGAGTGAATTGTTGAATTACTACCAGAAGGTTGTTGTAGGAAATGTGTTAAAATATCACATTGTCACTTGTGCAAAATTGAGCATGAAAAAAATCAACACTGGTCTCACAACCTGCACTTCTTAGCATGTGCCTGCATTTATTAGTTATCAAGTTCATATCTAGGAAACCTCCCCAAAATACAATTAATTGTTTAGTCTTTTGCTAGACTTTACTTCTCAGGATGTGACTAAATAGAATTTCACAAATGCTGATAGTTAAGTAGGCTATAGACATAGCTAGATATTCTTTAGCTTCACTTTTGTTTCATTGTCATAATGTGTCTAACTTTGTAAAATGTTTGATTTTTGTCAGGATTACATTTTCATATTTGTTTCCTAAGTTCACTCAAATGAAATTTAAAATGAAAGTTTTAGGTTAGTGAGGCCAACCTTAAAACTATATGGAGAACAACTTAATGGCCCCTAAACTAACATATAGAAAATGAAATAAATTTTTTGTATTCATATTTTTGTATTATTCAATGATAGGAAAAATGTGTTGATTTCATTTGCTGCAATTATCCTTAAGTGAAACAGGGTTGAAAACATTCTTTGATAACCAATGTATAAATTGGTTATTCTGTACTACATAATAAATATAAATCAATATATCATCTAAACCTATGCATCAAAAGTAGAAAATTATAAAAATGTTTTATTAAACTTCACTAAAAGAATGTTTACTGTAAAAAATTTACATGCATGTTATTTTCTAAAGGAGAGATGGCTACTATGATAATAGTTAACTCATTTATTACAGCACTTATACTTGAGCATGCTTATACTGATATGGAAATGCCGATTCTATTTGTGCTCCTGTGCGAAAAATTGAATTCAATCACATACTCTGAGTGTTTGTCAATTAGAAATTTTTTATTTTTATCACTGCTATTAGGCAAAATCACACTATCATTTCCAAATTATACATTTTCTGATTCTCAGTTATGTATGAGTTAAAGTTTGATTTTTTTAGGTTTGATAGCAGCATTTTGTTTTGTGCAGTTACTGAAGAATGAAGGATTATTAAATGATCAAGTGATTGTCAAGCCACGGGAGGCCTCTAAAGAAGACCTCTTACTAGTTCATAAACAGCGCTACCTCACAAGTCTGAAGGTGAGGTTTCCCTGCAGCATGATTTAAAATATTCTTGAAGATATTATAATTTATTCAGTATGTGTTTACTTTTGTATTTTATTTGTCACTTGTGATGAGTATTTTACAGTGATAAGTGCATTTGCTTTAAAGATATCAATATTTTTATATATGTATATAGTTTTATATGACATTTGAAACACATGCATTATTGTGCAAAGATTTTGCTTTGAAAACTCCAAATTCTCAACTGAAACAAACAGTATATTCACATTGAGCTGAAATAAAAATGTATTAAATTTTCAGTTTCATTGCTCCTCGTTTTGATCTAAAATACAACCTGTGTCCAAAATTTGGCTCTTCTAGAAAGGCATTTACTTTTTATTTCACCATTATGAAATGAGAATGTTTCCCCCAGTGGAGCGTCAATGTGGCAAAGATTACAGAAGTCACAGGTACTGCTCTGCTTCCAAATTGTTTACTGCAGAAAAAAATTCTCAAGCCATTCAGGTAGGTAACATTTTTTTGGCTACTGTTGCTTATGTTTTAAATAGAATAGTTTCACAAATGCAGCATTCCATTGTATGAAATAGCTCACCTAGAAGTGTATGACTAAACAGTGGAAGCTCGGTTGACAGGCGTGTGAGGAAACCGAGCTTGTAAATGGAATTAAAAGTACCAAATGACTTGCAACTTGCTCCATATACTACCACTTGTACTTGTGACCATAGGTCTGTACATTAATTACAGTGTGTATGCTGAGCATAGATGGTTAAATTATAATGCAAGTTTATTAGTGTTGAATTAATGAAATAATGTGCATTTTATTACAGTGTTATATGGATGCCTTATGTAGCAAAGGTTTAACAAAATATACTACTCAGTATATCATTTTTTCTGATGTTTGATTGGTGTCCAATTGAACTCATGACAGGTTGGTTGTAAGCAAGCTCAGTTGTAAGTTGAGTGGTACTTGTGCACTCAAAAGCTCATAATTTCCATTAAAATTTATGTAAAACCAATTAATCCATTTTCTATCTCAAAAAGATTTGTTTAAATCAGAATATTTATGAGATTTTACTTAATTGTTTCATAACTTGAGTAAAAAATACTTGGTTATGATTATGGAGAGACAAAATCAGATGAATAAAAGTATAAAACATGATAATAAACCCTGTAATGTTGCTTATATTGTTGCTTAAGTTATTTGACAGGGAAATTTGGAGACAATGTAATACCTTATTTATAGAGTTTTTTACATCATGTAGAACTATCTATGGATAATAATTATGTAGTAAACAATATTAAATATTTACTGTACTCTAGTGCAATAGCTTTTATTTTATTTCATATTTTCTTGATTTCTTCTGCAGGTGTTTAACATACAATTTAAAGGCTGTTGCCAATAAAAGTCTTCAATTGCCCTTGTTACATAACAGAGCAAAGAGCAAGCTTGTAAAACTTGTTGATCAAAATGCTCTTACATTAAGCAGCTTGTTAACTGGGAATCCACTGTACTAGAAAGCTTGCCTGCAACATGTTTTCAGATTTTAGAATACAGTAGTACCTTGAGATATGAACAACCTGAAGTACAAGTTGTTTTTGAGACATGACCCACGATTTGGTCCTTTTTTTACTTGAGATGCTAGGAAAACTTTGCATTATGAATTGTGCTTTGGGATGCTGCCACTAGATTGCTCATTGGTCCAGCATCAACTGGGCCCATATTCATGTGTTTCTTGCACAGCGAGTTATATCTCATGCCCTGTGCTCAATATTTCATCATTTTCAAATTATTTACTTCCATTTTTGTGAAATATCTTTGAGAAAATGACAGTACATAGTGAGAAGTTGAATAGAATGTCAATAGAAGTGAAGCAAGAAATATTAAAACTTGGTGTTTTGTGTGAGTAGTTGAACTGGCAAGGCAGTATTACCACAGTACTTCTATAATTTGTTCCATCCTTAACATGAAGATGCAATCAAAAGTGCAACACTAGCAATAGAAACTGTAATTCTGTCCTAATTAAAAACAAACATCATGAAAAGATGGAGCTTTTGCTGGTGTAGGTGAAAGAATAGAATAGAATAGAATGAGGCTATAGGAACGAACCTTCTGGCCCATTCTTGGGTTGGATAATTACTTTGATAATTATTCGGTTGTTTACCCAAGTCCCATGCCGTATTTCTAGCCGCGTCAACCATGTCGGCAGCGGGATTCGAACCCGGGTCTTTCCGCTCGCAAGCAGATTCGCTCACCAGTCGACCAAGCTGGTGATGAGTCGACCAAGCTGGTCGTGAAGCTTGATGAGTCGAAAGAGCTGGCAGGAAATAGTGCTGGAGGCTATAATATCAAAAATGTATTGTTTGTTTTGTTTTTTATTTTATAGGGCTGTAGGGGATTAAATCTATTTTAGCTAATTTCAATGGAGAAATTTATATCACATATGAGTAAATTGACTAATGAACTAAGATACAGAAGAAATTAAGCTTGCATCTGAAGGTACTACAGTAGTTAGAAATCATGTAGTGTTTTTCCTGTTGTTATCCATGATATATGCATTTTCTTTGTATGGACACCCCAGATGAGTGTTAATATATTATTTCACTTTCACCTATTTTGCTATAACTTTATAATAATTATTTATTATCAAATTTCTAAAATTATAAAGCAAATTGTGTGTGCCACAGGCTAACAGGTAAGTTTACAGGTAAGCAGTTGATGATTAAGTCCTTGAAATTATTCAGGTAATGCCTGACCAAGCATGCATTGGCATACCCAGTTGAAGGTTTTCTAAAGGGTTTTCACTTATTTTTGTGGATATTTGAATGTGTGAACTTGTGTTGGTGAGGTTAGTTTCTCAGTGACTGTTTAAAAGTCTCTAAGCTGATGTGTTGTACTTGTGACAGCAACTGCTGGAAACTTCTAAGGTCATATGTTATACAGTAACATTATATTTATATGAAATTTCTAATCTGATGTGTTGTACTTGTGACAGCAACTGCTGGAAACTTCTAAGGTCATATGTTATACAGTAACATTATATTTATATGAAATTTCTAATCTGATGTGTTGTACTCGTGACTGCAACTGTTGGAAACTTTTGAGCCGATGTGCTATAATTGTGTTGTGCTATGTTTGACTCATTGCTCAAACAAACACATTACACTAGGTACCAGACAGGAGGCAGTGTGGTGGCAGGCCGGTGTGCAGTGGAGAGAGGCTGGAGCATCAATGTTGGTGGAGGATTCCACCATTGTTCAGGTGGCCGAGGAGGTGGCTTCTGTGCCTATGCTGACATCACCTTGCTGGTTCATGTTGTTCTTGAGCAGTATGAACATATCAACAATATTTTAATTGTGGATCTAGATGCGCATCAGGTAAGTTATAATTTTTCTGCAATAGAAATTACTGTGGAGAAAGTGAAATGCTACATAGTAAAGACATGAGTATTTCTGATAATTTTTCATAATAAATAGGGCTTTTCATTGTTCTTTTTTATAGTTTTGCATTTTAAATTCATGGCAACGTAGAGTTGTCAAATTACCAGAGAGCGATGGTTTGTTCTCTGCTTGAATGTTGGCTTCTGATAATAGTCATAGAGTACTAGTATCTCCATTTGGAGTAGCTTTTAAGATTTTAGCCAGTTTTATATAATGTATATTAAATCACACCGATTTTGTATCATTTCTACTCTATGAGACATGAAAGAACTAGTGTTTTTGTCAGTGTCCCAATTTTTTTGCATAATGTTAAGATTTAACTTTAAAAGAAAAAATCAAGAATGAGTAACAAGAGCTCCTCTTCTAAATATTTATTAATGCCTCATCATTCTTCACGGACAAAATTTGCTCATGTTAAAGTGCAAAAAAAACTTGTAGTTATTATTTATATGTTGATATATACTTTTGAGTTCAAACTGAGAAAAATTTAAAATTTCGGTAAAATTGAAAATATGTTCTCTAAATTGAGGGTATATACATTTTACTAATGTGTGTGTGTTTTGTTTGATATGACATTGTAAACTAGAGGTACAATTTAGGAACATTGTAACTACTTACAGTTTTCACTTTGCAATCATACCTAAACCTTCAATATATTTGACTAACAATATTTTCTGAAGAGCTTCTGGAAAATGAATATTAAAAAAAAACATTGAATTTAACGCAGGGCAACGGTCATGAACGGGACTTCATGGGTCGGAAGGACGTTTACATCATGGACGTGTACAACAGACTCATCTACCCTCGAGACGAGCCTGCGAAGAAGGCCATCAGTAAGCGCATTGAGCTCAGCCCGTTCACGGAGGACCCTCGCTACTTACAGGCCATTGAGGAGTGAGTTGTCTGGGGTCTGTGTGTCAAGCTACACCATCTTATTTAGAACAAAAACTTCAGCTAGCTTCTCGCCAATTGTAAACTCTACTGTATGAAGAATTTTCAGGAGTGGCGTGGGTACATAAAATACATACGTAAAATATGTGTAAATAAATGTCTTTTATATCGGTTCATACCATGTATGGCACAATTTGACTAAACAGATATGCGTCAGAATTGGCACACCATGCGGGAAATTGCTAAATTTCTTAAATGTGTATAAAGCGTCACTTGTTAGGACGCTTGTAATATAATAGTGACATAGTGTATTGAATCGAATATGACATTTACGGCTATGGCTGTCATGAAGGAAGAGACCTTGTGAATAGAATACTCTTACTATAATATATACATAATAGGTTATTCAACATTTTAGTGGGTATAATTTACGAGTTAAATTACTGATGGATTATTAACTCAATTAAAAAGTATAATAGATTGTAATATCTATAATTAGCTTAATATTTGTCCGGTTACAAAAATAAAAAGCTGGCTTAGTTTCGATTCCATGTATTATGTAGCAGAAAACTTTTTAGGTCTGCATACATTACTTATTTACTTATTTAGACATAACATTATTCATGAGAACACCTATTACTCGCATTGAAATTGATAGTCATACATGGTAGTTGAATTGTAGTAATTTCCATGCGTCATGGGAACATTTTGTCTGGTTGTGTACAGGGGTTTGGAACAATGCTTGGAGGAATTCGCAGCAGACCTCGTCATCTACAACGCTGGCACGGACATCCTGGAGGGGGATCCTCTTGGTCTTCTGAGTGTCAGTAAAAAAGTAAGCTCTAGAACGATCTTCACTGAGGGCCTACTGAGTACAGTACTGACAGACCTTAGTTTTACTTCATGTATTTAATTATTTAGAGATTATTCAGTGGACTATCTGTTGATGATAGAAGAAATGTGATTGAGTCAATATTTATAGTGTATCGATGTTAGCTAAGGAATAAATGGGGATGTGAGTCACGTAGTTGAGAAGGAACTCCGGGTAGTGATGGTACTGCATCAGTTTCGACAACTTAGAGGATATCATTGAATACCTCAGTAACAGAGAAAACTCGTCCGTATTTTTACGAATGTTTAGGCATCAAAAATGCCCTTGTATTAAAATGATTCCTGTGTACTTTTTAGTTTGATAGAAGTTGTGTTTTCTATATATGATAAATATGAATTTCGAATCAACAGATTCCGACGCAGTGAATTCTGCAGATAGTCTGGATGCAACTTGTGTGTTGTGATGAAGTCCACCAGTTTGAGAGATGAGGTTGGGGGCGAGTGATTGAGTTCTTTACAAGCACTGCTGGACTTGCATGTGTCTATTCACTGTTCTCTGTTGTCAATCCTCACATTTATTAAAGTCATTATGAAATATACCGTATTTACTGTGGCTTTGTACTGTGAACAACAATACCTAAAAAACAAACCATTTATATCCATGGATCACCTCTTCTCCCAATTAGTTCGTTATTTGGAAGTTCATCCATTTATTGAAAATTTGATTTCTTTTTTTATTATTTACCCAAGTTTACGTCGAAGTTGCATATTGGTGTTTATTTCTCCAATTAATTTTGTCTTCAGCGTTTTGATTTCTTTAGTTGTTTTTTACGTATGAAGTGGGGTAAGTAATATTGCTAATATTATGTTTATTATTTTGTAATTCTTTAACTTTAACATATCTGATTACCTCGTAGGTTGTGTGTACCTGATTTTAACTGGACCTAAACATTTTTCATTATTGTGCATTGTATTTAATATCTTTTTCACACCTGCAGTTTTTGCAGTGGTGGCGTAGTGGCAGAATCATGTTAATTAAATTGAATGGGAATGAGTCAAGTGTATTAGTATATTTTTTTAAAATTGGAATGGCGTAGCAAAACATAGAATTGCACGAACGCTGCTGGAATCACTGATTTAGCATAACGTTGACCTGGCGATGGTAGTCGTAAGAATTAATGCCGTGATGGTGTTCAGGGAGTCATCTTACGGGACGAGATCGTGTGGCAGATGGTGAGGCAGCAGCGTCACTTGCCGCTTGTCATGCTGACTAGCGGAGGTTACCAGCGCTGCACTGCCTCCGTTATTGCAGACTCCATCTCCAACCTCCAGCGTCTGGGCCTTGTTGATCTCCAGATACGCAAGGACTCCGCTGCCAAAGAGTCCAAGAAAGCATCCCTCTGCTCGTCAGTTTCCCCTCCACTGAAGTACTCGTCGTTGTTGACCCGTTGTGGTGGTAAGAAAAAGTCCTCTATTGTTAGTGCGTCTGAGTCGTCCACTCCTCTGTCTGGGCGCCACAGCACCACGGACTCGACGACATCTTCTCCTCCGTCTCATGTTCCGCCCCAGCAGTTGGCAGCGCACGAGCAGTCTGGGAAGCCAGTGAGTGATGATGACACCGTAGCTCCTGGCAGAATTACGGCTCTGTCCCAGCAACGCAACAGTGAGTCGGTGATGGATCAGCCACTTCCTCAACAGGTACCTCCGTCTTTCATAGATATCAAACCGACGGTAGGTCTGCGTCACAGCGTAGCGTCGGCATGCAGCAGCGCCGACTACGGCACACCTCGAAGCACGCTGCCTCCTGCATTCCTTGCTTCACCTTCCTCTCCTCTGAGCAGCCTGAGGCCTGACATGATCCAGCAGACGAGCATCACGGACTCGACCACCCCACCGTCACCCGCGTACCGCAGCGTTGCTGGCTCGCTCTTGACCGTGAACACGTCAGGCAGTCTCCACACTGAAGCATCGCCACCCCGGCACAAGAGTACCGACTCAACGCTTTCTCTGGCACAGCAGAGCATCACGAGTCCTCCTTCTCATTACCAGTCTGCTGACTCCATCTCCAGCTCGCTGGCCAACAACAGCGCTTTCATCCCGCCATAGCACTGCCTCATGTACCTCAGTATCGTGGTGTCATCAGCTAATTCCAGTGGCGGAAGGCAATCATCATGTACTTGTGGCTTTGACACCAAAGCTTTTGGGTGTTCTGCGCTTGCTTGACCTCCTAGTAACATTAGGCTGCTAATATCTCGAGTAGTTGCGTTGCTGTTTCTTTTATGACGTGATGAAGTTTCATGGACGGTTGCTATTAAAATTGTCTATGTATCTTGTTCATTCATCAAATATATTCTTGGATTAGGTTGTATTTTTGTGGACATAATGCGTTGGTAAATTTTCGAGGTTTTTATTGGCTCCACTCATGCTTTCTAGTTGATTTTTGCTTACTTATCTGTTATTTAGTGTATTATCTCTTAAAAATAGCTTCCTTTTGTGTTATATTTATGTACCAACATCCCTCCTGATGGCTTCTTGTGAAGCTCTTGATGTGATGTGTACAATTACCCAGCTGTGTTTCTAGTCCTCCAACTATACCAATGAGCTAGTATTAAACTGTAAGTTTTATCACTAATTTGTTAGCTATGACGCATATCCTGATCAGTTCCTTTTGTTTTGATCAGAATACGGTACCTTTCTGGGCCAGCCAGTCATTGGTGTTGAAGTAGAACATCAGTAGTTGCCTCTTAATATTCTTGACCTTGATCTGGAGAGATTAGTTTCACTAGTCTTAGTTGCCATACGCTTGCTAACGTGCTTCGATTTCAAACTTGTTCCTTGCAAACTTCGCTCCAGTTGTTGCAAACATGCAGTAGTCGTTGTCTGTGAATTTTATTCTCGCTTTCAGTCATAGTCGCCTTTTTGGGCATACGAAGCATACACCTGTGATCGTGGTGAGGATGCAATTAACGAGTCTAAGGTTTGGTTACTCCTGTTCTTACGTGCGTGTTTGAGTATGTTGTTGAACAGTGATTTATACTGTTCCCTGATTTGTCTGCTGTTGGTGGTGAATTTTTTCATGTAAAACGTTGCATATGGTATGTTTTTCGAGATTGTTAGAACACCTAGATTGAATGTTGTTTACGTAGCGTACGTTCTCAAGAGTGTTAGAGCCTTTAATTTGGAGGATTCGTAGTGGCCGTTTTTCAAGATTACTTACTACACCTTATTGAAGGTTCCGTGACATGCGTTTCTTTGGCGCGAGATTGGTGTAGATTTGTCGTTTGATTACGTTTTGTTTGTATGATTCTTGGTTCAGATTAAACACTTCATGAAGTGCCTTTTGTTACAGATACTAAGAGTGAAACTTTGTAAAACTTAACAAACGAGACACATTTTGCTCACACTTGTTACGGTTCGTGCACATGGGTTATCATCCGTTTTTAGCTGAAAAATTCCAACGTTGAAGAGTAACAATTCGGTAAATATTTTACATTTTCAAAATAAGCTACTCTGTAAATATTTCTGACTTTCAAGATTAACAATTCACCAAATATTTCCCCACTTTCAAAATGAACTACTCTCTGGATTTACTAGTCTTAATTGGATGCTATTCGTGTCTTGCGTGAGGTGCTGTTGTGCTATTGAATCTTCTGTTTGTTGTCAAACCTCTGAATTACTGGCGACATTTAAAGATAATCACACCCTCATTTCTAGTGTTTTTTGTGGTTCATATTTTTGTTGCATGAAAGCAGTAAATTCATTTTATTTGTTGAAAGACGCCACCGTTAATTCTGACTGCGTTACGAGTGGTGGCTTCCATCTAAATATTCGTAAATGATGTAATTTTTTTATTATCTACATTAACGCCATAATGGTATTCTCCTTCATTTTTCGCGTCTTGTTTTTATTCTTCCGGATCTGATTTGACTTTCATGTCTAGTGAATCTTCTGCGTAGATTATGGTTGGGATTTTATTCCTACATCCTAGGCTGTAGGTGTTTTTTTTAACTATTAGAGAACGTATTAGTATAATAATCACTAGATTTAGGTAAGACATGAAGGTTATTTGAATTGGTTTGATGAATATTCTATAATAATCACCATACCTAGTTTAGGATCGAAGGAAAACTAACCTGGATTCACGAGTGTTACATCTTCTTATTAAGAAAACTTCAGCTGTTCGTGCATCTTGGTTGTTGTGACTGCGTTTGTGAAGCACCCTGTCTTAAAGTATTAAATTTTGAAGCACTACTTCCGGTTATTCAATTATTTGGAGAATAAATCAAAATTTCATCACGACGTTGTCTCGTCATAAATGCCTTATGTATAGTAATCAAATGCTCTTTTCGTAATGTTTTCTTTAGGGGTTTGTCTCATCTTTATTCAGTTGAGGCTGTTCCAGGTCTCACTCATGCCTAGCCTAACTACTCAAGTTAGTGAACTCTTTTCGTTCAGACTGAAAGTGAAGGGAGGAGATCAGGCGTGTTTGTCATTATGGAAAGTGAGAGTTTGTATCCAACATACATAGAACACCTTGAATCATGATGATAATGTTCATCTGATTTACTTTTTCCAGTCGACTCTTTTTGTGGTATCTAGAATGTCGGACCACGGGAGCGTACTTAAAACGCCTGCTGCCATCCAGGGGTGTCGTGAGATACTTCTTCTATCTTTAATTGTGCTTTTGAGGGAATTTGTTACTGGATAAATTCTATAGTTTACTCCATGTTTGTTCTTTTTATTTGTTTTTAGCTCTTTCTTTATAGATGGGAGAGCTGACGCATTATTCTAATGATTACCAACATAAGAACACTTAAGTGATATTCTGTAGTTTCAACTACATTTTTCCAGGATTTTGAATTTTGTCGTTAGAGCTGAAACTATTGATAAAAATCATGACCAGCTTTAGTGAAGTCATCAGTTCTAATGGGTAACGAGAAAGTTTTAGTCTTCAAGAAATATTCGATGTAAAATATTGAGAATTAAATAATCACATCGCTGAATTAATTAGTGATTGTCGATCGTTGTTAAATTTAGGTTGTAAAAATCTCTTGGTCTTTTAACTTGAGGAACTGTTAAGTGAATAGGAAATTGAGGGTTTTGACAGCATGAGTAGCATAGTCGTGCTTGTTTAAATCATGAGGGAATCATCACGAGTTCTTAAGATTTGTGGTGCGATGGAGGAGCGAGAGCAGGACCTACTGTGTGTGAGGTGTTCTCGGGGCTGACCTCATCTGATGTGGTAACCGCCACAGGGGCACCAGGTGTCCTGGCAGCCCACGTGTGCGAGCAAACATTTGAATGCTTCAATGATAAAACCGCTGTTGCAATATAGGCCGTACCACTCACTGAAGCGCAACCGAATTAATATTACTGCTACTGCGCTCACGGAAATGCATATGTTACTCTTCGAGAGCCTTCACGTTTGATAATCTTAATACACACTTAACAGCTATCTATAATTCTATACTAATCATCTAAAAAATGAAAAACTACTCGATTTTTTAGCCTCGCATGTTAAGTATTAAAATTTTGTTAGGATGTTTAGTTCTTTATGATACAAAAGGAAACTTTATTTTTCCGTAATGTTATTTTGTGAATTTTTGTCTTTTGTAGCAGTAATGATGGAAAATCCACGATTAACTTTAACTAACTATATTATTAAAATATTTTTTATTAAAAGTACGTTTCATCAGACAGAATCCCCTTTTCATTTGTAAATCACTGAATCTCCTTTTCTTCTTTTCTCTTGCAGTCATTTAAAATGTTGTAAGTTGCTTTTTTTCAGATTGCTTGAGTGTGCTCGTTTCTGTTCCGTCATTTTGTGTGCTCATTTGCAGCAGTGAGGTGCGCTCTGGAGGTTACAGAGTTTCTTTGACTTAAAATCCTTTCTGATTGTCGGCTGCTACAATGAACACGTTCAAAATCGGTGCGAAGAAAATAGGTGAACGTGCGAAGAAATTTAAAAATTTTACTTCTCCTAATATATCGACATTGGAAATACTATTTTCGTTAAAATGCCATTTCCATTAAAATAATATTGGAAATGTCAATCGTCTTTTACGACTCTAGATTTCTTGGTGAAATTATGTAGTCTTTGAAACTTTGTTGTAATTCTGTTATGATGTCACTTTTAAATTTAAGGCTCAGCTAGGTTCTATATTAACCATTTTTCTCATTTCTGAAGAAATGATGTTCTTCTGCGTGTGCGATGCTGTCCTGACATGTTGACTTAGATAATTTATAATCTAAATAGCAATAAATATTTTCTTCTCTGTGATGTAACTGTGATTTTTGAGTTCATTCTATTGATGCTCTACTATGACTATATTATTAATGTAGCTCACTTGTGTGGTTAAGTTCATGTTATATCTTACGTTCGTTAGTCCACTTGTTTTTCAATTATAAATAATTTGTATGCATTATTTGTACGATTTTTTAGAGGGATCCGCTGAAGAGTTATTGTACTTCATCTTGTGTTGGGTACTACGCGCGCCTCGCTGTAGGATTAAAGTTTCAGTTGGTCTATGTAAGGAAGTTGGTTACGTTGCGCACCCAACCAGAGACTAACCCTGGTTACGTGCTCAACTGAATTTTTAGATAACAGCAGCTTGTATTCTAAAAGGATCTTTATCCTTATAATTAAAAAGCGATTTCAAAATTATTCCCCTTCAGAAATTGGCGTTAAGTGCTTGATGCTGTTTATATATTTTTTTCATTCTTACTATAAATGCTTCAGAAACCTGATAATCTTAATTCTTTCGAGGAGTTGTGCCGATATTTTTGTTACTGTCCCTTGAACGCCTAGCGTTATTCTGCTATTTTTGTATTTACCCACCAGCATCAGTGGTTACTGCAGGTTGCTGTGCACGTGTTCCTTCACAGAGCTCCGCTAAAGAGTTTTTCTTACGGTGTATTGTGGAGACATAACGTGCCTTCGGGGCCGGTAGGGACTTAACCCTTTAGCGACGAAAAGGACCATACGGTCCTCTTTTACGGTCTTTGGGAGAATTGTTCTAATAATTAAACAGTGAGCAATATGAGGTTGCTACTAGGTTTGAACGTGGCGGCATGTTACAGCGTCGTTCTTTTGGCTGCCTGGCTCTCAGCGTGCTTCATTGCATCAGTGTACAGACGGTCTTTGTGAGCTTAAATGTAGAAACTAGAAAAAAAATTCGTCGCTAAAGGGTTAAGGTCCTATCGGAAGGAAGTACTGATAGTTTTAGCGTCGTCATCATTGTTTGAGAATGAAGGCGGTATTCGAAGTTGACTTAAACTTCCTCTCCACCGGCAGAATGAGCAATTGTTCAAACAGGAAGATGTTGTGTACTTTTATATTTATAGGTTGATCTATGTATTTCCATTTACTTCTTTTCTTTTCAAGGGAGGCCTGCAATACGTGCAATTGACATGCAAAAGGGGTTCGAGACTATCTTTATTTTTGTCTCAAATTATTTATCTCATTTATTTGCTCACTGGCACTCACTACGAATACTCTGATGTGCATTATTTCTTTGGGATGTTTATTCATGCTGTTCAAGCACTCGAGTTGCTATTGTGTGAAGCTCCATATAATGCTATCTACCCCTCTTATATGCTCACCATATTTCTAGTTAGAGACTATGATCTAATCACTGGAAATAATTTTAATGAAGACTATCGTGTTTGAACTCCCAGATGTTCCTTAGTTTCGAGCCGGCTTGAATGTCTTTCTCAAGCCAAATGAATATCTTTCTGGAATCGACCGCTGACTTCTCTGTAGTGGCTCGGGAGTGTCCGGGAGGGTAATGATGACATGAGGACTTGAATACTGTATGTGTAAACTTTACTTCTGTGGGTGTCTCAGCTGCATTAGACGATTGTACATTGTCGAATCAAGTGCTAGAACTTGACTCAGCGTCACATGCCTCATGATGTAGTGCAGCCTTGTTTGCTGCCACTGCTAGGAAGCAGTGGTGAGCACAACCGTCGTATTCGTGTGTGACGAACTGGCGTAAGTTTTGAGAATGGCTGAAAGAATCTCGGCATCGAACGGGGTCTGTGAGGTAACGACTTGACGGTGTTGAGTGCAGGGAGAGATAGAAGTAGAGAGAGAAAGATGGAGCTTTTGATGCTGGCCGTGCTGGTGAGTCACCTTAGCATACTTCTTAGGTCAACTTGAGGCACCAATTCTGCACTTGTCTGTCACTTATTGACATTGGTACTCGTGCTCTCGGACAATCCTGATTCTATACGCTGAGTGGATGTGCTGTCTCAAATTGGAAGTTCACAATTCCATGATTGTGCTTGATTGATCTTACAGTAGGTGGAATCTCCCAGCACTTTCAGTAATTTGTTTTTTCCTATGGGTTGCAAGCCTGCGATGCACCACAGTACTCTTCTTGAGATTTTTAATGTAATGTTGATTCTGGACATTGCTATTGCTGTGGAATTGAGATGAGATGTAGTTTTTGAATTGTTGACTTGTCTGATCTATCGTGACCCTAACTGATAGTCCCCTACTGTATATACTCGCATACAAATATTTCTCGTATTGCGTAGTACCCCAATTTCACAGTCTTTTAATTATCATTGTGATTTCATTTCACAGCTTGAATCCCGTTTTCAAATTGTCGCGTACTTCCACAGGCTCATGCACTAATTTTGGTTACTTGACTCTTTATCAATTTCTAACTCAGGTATGCGGTACTAAATACCTTGTCATCCGAGTGCTAGAAGTTGCATATTGAATATCAAGATGGTGTGAGGTTTCATTAGCTGAAAATCATTATTTGAATGTCAATTAGTTGGTATTAGTCTTTTTCCAAACATGTTGCCTGTGATGATCTGTCGTCTTAAAGTGCACCAGAGGTAAAGTACACATATTGGCGGTTTGCCTGCGTTTTGCATTCGCTTTCTCCCATGTAAGCGATTTTAATAGCAGGTGTGTATACGAGTGATGAGAAAGAGGGATCGGGTATAAGTGAGTAGAATCGTCTGTGCCGTAGAAAGGCTTAGGTCAGTCATTGTGTTGAAAGGGAACGAAGTCTTAATTCAGTATATGTAGGATTTGGAAAACTGACTGTTAATCTTATTGACCGTGTTGGATGTTAATTCGCAAGTGGAACGTGTGTAGAACTGCAAACTTTTCGTGGAGAAAATTTTGGGATAAAGACTTGGCAGACTCGAAAAGCTGTAGTTAAGTAGCCGCACGTTGTTTTTGCGTGTGCTCAGTGGTCCCATGGTAGCAAGTTGGACACTTGTTGACATCGTGGGTGTTTTTCTGTTTGTGCCGAAGTGCAATGCGGTTGGTCTGATATTTGTGCGAGGTTTTAAAGGGAGGAAAGCTCTGAGATGAAACACTAGTTATCTTCTCGTATGAAACCTCTTGTATTCCGTCTACTGATTGTCTTCTTGTATACGCTGTGTGCAATTTCTAAGAACGAATAAGCAATAAGGTACCAACTAGTCGTATTGATGTGATCTTATTACTGTTTAATTCAGGATTTTTTGTCTGGGCTTCATCGTTCGTCTCCTGTCGTCATTTCGTGTTGATATTCTCCGTCTGGGAGATCCAGTGATGGGGACCATCGTTCAGTGTATATTGGGGGACTTGGCGTTCCTTAGGAATACGTATTATACTTAGGGTTAGGTACAATTCCTGCGCTGTGATTCATGGAAGAAATGTTTTGACTGTGATTGTCCTCGTGGGTATGATTTGGGAAATTGAAAGTCGTGAGAGCTATCATTCAATACTGACAGCAGCACCATCAGCAAAAATCTCTACAGTCATCCCTCGTCCATCACGAGAATTACGTTCTAGAACCCCGCGACAGAGTAAAATCCATGATGTAGAAACGTATATTTATTTTATTCTTTACATACATGTATTTATATTAATCTTTTTAGAGACCCACCCACCTCTTATAAACCTTTCCTGAACTTTTATGAACACATTGTGGGAGAGAATGGAGTACCGTGAACTCAACCTAGCACTCGATTATCTTCAATGCTGTATTTCTCTACTGCGTACTTCTATATTTGGTCTCGTTTGCTCCCTGCTACTTTTTTTCGACGTCGGTGGTACAATCTTCATATCATGAGACATGAAACAATTTCCTGGAGATGCTCTGAAGGGAATTGTCTAGGGGACTCAACGACGTGTCGTAGTCGCCTGTTCATGTGTGATATTTGTTCAAGGATATGATGTGTTCGCTCATGGATATGATGTGTTCGCTCATGGATATGTGATATTCGCTCATGAATATGTAGTATTTGTTCTTCGGTGTATGGTATTCATTCGCAGATATGTGGTATTCGCTCACATATATGTGGAATTCGTTCCCATATATATGGAATGCGTTCGCAGCTATGTGATCTTTCACGGGTATGTGGTATTCACCCGTAGATATATGGTATTTGCCCGTGTATGTGGTATTTACCCGTAAATATGTGGTATTCGCCCGTAGATATGTGGTATTCGGTCGCGGCTGTTTGGTATTCTTTGGCACGTATATACGAATCTTAAGTTTCATTCAAAAATTGATATAGGGAGAATGTGAATCTCCTTGTCAGAGTACCTCAGGGTGTTGGCGAGTTTCGTTGATAGATTGGTCGAGTCTCTTCGATATTCGATGTATCCTTTAAATTTATTCTTCGATGTTTCGTTCATTTTGATGCTTTCTACTACTGTTAAGACACTCCGAGTGAATGTAGTGGCTAAGCCGTTTATATAATAATATTAAAACGTTTTTCCAAACCTTTCACTTACGCTTTATAGAATTATAGTTTAGGTGTACGATATTGACTTACAATCACAGGCGTAGGTGAGGTATGCATGTTGCGTATAGAATACATAAAACTTTTCCATGCAGAGGATTGAGGCCTAACATATTTGAAGAGGGTCCAGCTCTCAAAACTCACTCTCCTCCTTGAACAGATTTTCAAACCCCTGACGTAGCTTGCAAGCATATAGATTGGTAAATACTAAATAGCGCCTTGTTATCTGGTGTTGAACATTTACATGAAATTTCTCAGCGCGTAGCTAGAACCTTCCTATAATTACTGGTGTTTTCGTGTCATCTTTAAATGAACAATTGTACGCTTCGTTAGCAATTGATCACGTGAATAAGACTTCACGGTTTTAAAGCTCCTCTCACCCTGTCAGGTTGCGTTCCTATTGGTAGCTTGTATCTTGGCTACACTCCCAATTCCAGATAAAATACTTGGGGTATTTTATCCCCTTTGTAAGTGTAGCCTCATCCGAGGGATAGCCTTGAAGGGAATATAACTATGTGTGTTTTGGCGAACTGACGTTCTTCCAAAATATTCTTTGCTGCCAACAACGTTTCGTGACGGATTCTGATGTGGGTTTTGTAATGCCGCCCTCAGGCTTTAAAAATTCTTTCCCGTTTCTCATCAAGTTGCTTGGCGTGTTCAACTATCGACCTTCTACACAAGTATTATTTGCGTGTTGTATTTGTATATGTTTTTAAATTGTTCGTTGTGTTGCACTGCTACCTTAAGAATACCTTTGCGATGTTTTACGTGACAAACACGTGACAAGAATACCTTTGCGGTGTCTTACGTGACAAACACGTGACAAGAATACCTTTGCGGTGTCTTACGTGACAAACACGTGACAAGAATACCTTTGCGGTGTTTTACGTGACAAACACGTGACAAGAATACCGTTGCGGTGTTTTACGTTGAATTACCGATGAGATTCAATTCGTAAGAAATGCTGGTAACATGTGTGTTCGAACGGCGGGTATTGACACCTTGGTGTTTGTTTTCTGCACGTTTTCGTGTGTGTACAAGGAGCAAGCATTGTTAATTTTATGCGGTGTGATAGGAACAGTTATCGTACTCTTAAGGGCTTTGTTACACTATTACTCGTCATAATCGCAACCCGTGCAGAATGAGTTGCCAATTTTACTTTTAATGAAGCTTAAATTTGAGAAGTCTTCCTGGTTGGTCTTCGATTGTCTTTCTATTTATACGGAAAAAATTTGTAAGTATTTTTCACTGTTTCCGATGACTTCATGCATGTGTTCTGCGGCGCCCTTTCTTTCATTCCTTCATGATTGGCTGTTCTTCACTTGATACGATGTTGATAATAATTTAGGAATAGTCACGTGAACTTCTAATTCAATTTGATGTCGGAGTATCTTATAAATTTTCATATTTCATTTAGAGTTTTAAAAATTATTCAGAATAACGAAGCGCGTGTGATCCGTTTCATAGGACCCCTCCCCTCAACATACGGAATTCTTGATATTGAATTGATAGTAGTTACACCAGGAGTATAATAGTTGTTATAAGCAAGGCTGCCCAAGCAGTGCCTGTGGAGTGGGACCTGAAGACCGCCACAACGCCTCATGCAGCAGCAGTCTCCCTCTGAGTCACACCACAGCTGGCGCACTGGCAACACAAATGAAGGAAAACATCGGAGACAAACTGCATCCGACGGTGGCATTGCACGACACTTGTGCAGTAAACAATAGTAAAGAGGAAGAGAACAAAGATCTGAAATAAGGAGGCACCGTCCAAAACGTACTTTTTCTGGAGGAAAGGAGAGCTGAGGTTCTCCTAATGAGGTTGATGTATTTGAGCTTGTTCTCATAGTACAGACGTGGTATGAGAGGCAGCAGCCGCTATACTGAAGCGTGTACGGCAGCTGGAGAGCTGTGGAGTTTGAGTGTGCTGGAATCTTCCTCATTTAATGGCAACTCAAATTTATGATCCTATGTTTGAAGCAGTGGTACCTACACATGAAGCAGTGGATCCTGCGCATGAAGCAGTGGATCCTGCGCATGAAGCAGTGGATCCTGCGCATGAAGCAGTGGATACTGCGCATGAAGCAGTGGTACCTACACATGAAGCAGTGGATCCTGCGCATGAAGCAGTGGATCCTGCGCATGAAGCAGTGGTACCTACACATGAAGCAGTGGATCCTGCGCATGAAGCAGTGGATCCTGCGCATGAAAAGTGGATCCTGCGCATGAAGCAGTGGTACCTACACATGAAAAGTGGATCCTGCGCATGAAGCAGTGGTACCTACACATGAAAAGTGGATCCTGCGCATGAAGCACTGAATCAACACATGACAGTGGATCAACACATGAAGCAGTTCTGGCGTTGAGAGCAATTGATCTGTAGTGCCAATACGAAAGTTTACCAGTTCTCGGTCACCTCACGGCCCGTGATGCCCTGTAAGTACACGTCAAGTTTTTATATTTTATTTTCAAGTGTCTCGTGTGTCGCGCGTGATAGCGGTTCATGAAATGGTTCGTTAGCTTTTTGCTTCCCTGAAATGTGTACGCTAATAATGTGGTTATACCACTGTTGTAACTCATGAAAGCTACCGTAGTTAAACCAGGAATGTAATAATAATAATGATGATGGAGCTCATGAGAGAGATTGACATGGCTGTTGAAGAGGATGTTTGACATTGTCTTAGCTAATTTAGATAAATAAGCATTTGACCTGACTTTTGGAAATAACGCTTGGAAAGTTCGTGCAAAAGTAAGACGATGATACGGTCTCTGCCTGTCACTTGTGAACGCGAGGAAGGCCTTATCGCAATAATATTTAAAGTAATACCTACTAATTGCTCTTCCATGTATAGGGTAGACTTGTGTTGTGCCTTCATTTTTATTCCATTTGAGTCGGAGACAGACGGTCTACCTGTATTCCTTATTTTTGCCTTGCTCGTGATGGGAGTTTCACTGTGTTTGCTCTTTAGTATTTTTATATTGAGCGTATTCTAAAGTATTTTAAATGGTGTAAGATAAGAACTGTATTGTCTCCTTAAAGAGTAGTGATATTTACAGAGTGCCAGTCATCTCCTTCAGGAGCATAACAGAGGGAATGTTGTCGTTACTCGGTGTTTGACGCAGCGTAAAATCATGCAGTCTACTGGCGTTTTATTAATGCCTATGCAGAGAGCGACTTCAGGCTGTGTATGGAATGCCGTGCAGGGTGAGTGAGAATTCCTTCGCTATACTCATAATTCCTCGTGTGGTATTTTTAAATTTTGTATGCGGTGGTGGATAGCTCCGTACATGGTACTTGATTGTGTACTTGTCAAGGCCTACCATGCAACCTCGTTGTATTGCATGATATGTGGTTAAGTTCACAGTAAATGATTTTCTTACATTTTACATGATTGTATGAAGTACATGATACGGATATGGTTGAACTCTATTAGGCATGGATGTATGAAGTGCATAATACACGGTTGTACAGGGTGGCCCATAAGTAAGGTATTTTTTTAAAACTATTATATCATAGCTCTAAAACTACAAATGGTAAAGAGATTTGGTTAATTCAGAATGAATGAGGAGATTTCAAAGTTTTCCACTTGCGTATCAAGTCTACCGTCAATCACAACATATTGCCCAAAAAATTCATGAAATCCACCCCCAAAATGAATCGCTACGTAATGGAACAAGAGCAAAAATAGTGGAACTTTACTTCCGATGTAATTGTCCGGTTACTGCAGTTCAGAGGAATTACAGGAATATTGATGGTATTGAAAGAAGTCCTTCGAAGAAGTACATAAAAAATGGTATTGAAATTTAGAGAAACTGGGACAACAGCAGACAGACAACGTTGTGGCAGGCCACGAACCATACGAACTGGTGCTTCAATTCAGTTTGTTGCAACGAGTGTTGCTGATCGGCTCAAAACGTCAACTAGGGGACGCTCATTTCAACTAAGAATATCACGTACCTCACTGTAACGTATTTTGGTAAAAGATCTAAAGTATCATCCATGTAAAATTCAATTAACTCAAGAACTCCATCCTACGGACTACCAAAAGCGATTAGATTTTGCGAATAGATTTTCTGTAGCTTGCAGAAAATGAAAACTTTCTAAGGAATTTAATAATGACTGATGAGGCACATTTTCACTATTTTTATGCAGTTCTTCGAAGGATTTCTTTCAATGCCATCAATATTCGTGTAATTTCCCTGAATTGCAGTAACTGAACAATTTCATTGGAAGTAAAGTTCCACTATTTTTGCTCGTTCCATTGCGTAGCGATTCATTTTGAGGGGTGGATTTTATGAATTTTTTGGGCAATATGTTGCGATTGTCGGTAGACTTACGCTGGTTATAAACTTCGAAATCTCCCCATTCATTCTGAATCAACTAAATCTCTTTACCATTAGTAGTTTTATAGCTATAATAGTTCTAAAAAGGTCCTTACTTATGGGCCACCCTGTATGAAGAGCTTGGTACTTGGTTGTATGAAGTGCATTTTGCTTGGTTATGTCTTACGTTGTACACATTTGTCATGTATGCTACGTATTTATCACACATGGTACATGATTAGGTCATGCGTGGCACATACTGTATTTGTCATGCATGGTGTGTATTTGTCATACATTTGTGAATGTATTTGGGTTTGCTTGCATGATAATCCGTCATACCAAAATTAACGCTGTAAAGGTCAATACAATGGCTTATCAAGGATGACGTTCTGCAGGATGCACAATAATTCATGGAGCTGCTGCTGCGAGGTCTGAGCTCTGTGAGGTCTGAACTCTGTGAGGTCTGAACTCTGTGAGGTCTGAGCTCTGTGAGGTCTGAGCTCTGTGAGGTCTGAGCTCTGTGAGCTCTGAGCTCTGTGAGGTCTGAACTCTGTGAGGTCTGAACTCTGTGAGGTCTGAACTCTGTGAGGTCTGAGCTTTGCGAGGTCTGAGCTCTGTGAGGTCTGAGCTCTGTGAGGTCTGAGCTCTGTGAGGTCTGAACTCTGTGAGGTCTGAACTCTGTGAGGTCTGAGCTCTGCGAGGTCTGAACTCTGTGAGGTCTGAGCTCTGTGAGGTCTGAGCTCTGTGAGGTCTTATTTTCCTGTACAGTTGACCTGCACGGCAGTTCAAGTTGTGTTGGACAAACAAACACTTCGAGGTTGTACGATGTATTTATACAAGATATAGGCGTGCAGACGACATAAATGGCTATACGATATGGCAGCGCGATATAATGGGGAACTTGTTTCTTGTTCTGTTTATGGAAATCTTCATCTCGTTTTTTCATTTTTGGCACAACCCACACAGGTCCAAACTTCAGGTAATTTCCAAAGCCCTTCACGTACCCTCTTTTTATTGCGTTTTAACAACGTTTTATTGAATCAAACTCGTTTTTGCTGGCATTAGTTATGTTACTTCTAGTTTAGACGTCAGCGGGACAGGTTTTTTAGGAACTCTTTTGGAGTTGGAAATGAAAAATTACGCCACTCACTGCTACACAACTTGGGCCAGGACATGATATTTAAGTGCTGGACAATATTGAATGTTGTTGGAAAAGTTTTAATGGCCTTGTTTTTCGTTGTAGTATTTGGTTTTGAAAATAAAACAGGACTTACAATTTAATTGATAGTCATATTCACTGATTAGACGATCGTATGAAGTTACTACGGTAGAGCTAGACTTTGTATCTTACCTGTTCCAACTGTGGCTTACGTATTTAGAATCAAGTTTCTCCAAGGATTCAAGTAACCACAAAAACACATATGTTGGCAGAAAGCGCTTATAAAATCCTGTCATGTTTTTCACCTCACTTTGCATGGGCGAAAGTTGGCGCCACTACGAAGGTTATTTATTTCTGAATTAAGTGTCCCAAAAGTAATGTTCTGTTGGTCATTTTCATAGAACTAAGAATGATGAAAAGCCTCTCGTCAGTTATCGATTATAGCATTTATTCAGCTAAAATAATAATAGAACTCATTATTCTGTACAGTATAAATATGAAGTAACTTAGGAACATCGCTATTTCTAACTCAGTTTATCCGCTTCTGCATTCCGAATGCATGTATTATAATTCCTCGGCATGACTTGTCATCTCGGATAGCTTATTCGTTTAAAGTGTTGCGAAAACCCCACCCATCTCGTTACCAAGCACAGATGCCCACTGGTAAAGGTGAACTTTGAACTCTGCTTCAGAAACATGTCAGAAAAATGTTAAGTACGAATTTGATATTTGAACTTGAAGCTACCAGTTATAGCTTCAGCGTAGCTCGAGGTGCAACTCGTAGCTTTCAATTGATTTCCTATTTTCGCAAACGAAGCCTTAAGGAGTAAAATTCCTAAACTTTCTTAATGAAACAATGTCGTGGTTGCAGTTTAAACTAGGCGCTTGACAGTTTTAAAATTGTCATAATGTAGAGAAAACGTTCTATCCAATATGTGACAAAATGGTTGATGACAATTGGTGTGGTTTGAAAGCTAAACGCTGAACACAAAGGGCGAAGGATAGAGGTTTACAGACCCACGTTGGACATGTTCTAATAGAATATTTTAGTGCGAACGAATAGAATAACTTACTTTTTTATTTGTACCCGTGTATTTTGCTTTCATGCACCAGTCGAACTCAGGTACCAGAGTAGGAGTAGAGAAATTAATATTGAGAGAGTGAAAGGGTCGGGTAGGTCAAGAAGCTGTCTGTAAAACTATGGCTAATGGTTTTTCTTAACCTCAACTGAGCAGACTTAAAGAGCTAAGATAAAGAATTGCATTGGCACATGCAATAAAAAGTTCGTCATAGGCGTCAGTACTTGAGTTTTAAGAGTAGAAATGGAATAATAATGCTATTTGTTAGTCAAGGAATGGTCAGCGCAGAGCTAATAAGGTAATTTTGAAGTTATTTTCAGTACCTGCACAATTTTACTATGTCAGCAAAGATAATAATTTACGAAAACTTGTTCTTGGTTTTGTTAATATATATGCAGATAGCAGGAAAATTACTTGCATCAGTTCTTGTCTACCGTTTTTATAGAGGGACGGTTTCATCTTACGTACTGAAAAAACTTTTCGGGCTAACAGTTCAACCGTGAAGATACTTCAGTTCTTGATTAGCAGACTTGAAGGCCGATTTTCAGAGTCAATGTTACGGAGCTCAGAAATTATTCTCATTTACTCATATACAGGCTTCTCGATTGAGATTCTTTTCTTATCAGGTAGCCGATTAAAATTGCTCTGTTTACATTAGACATATACGGTGTACACGCTCTTGTATGTTTGAAGTTTAGTCCATTCGCTTCTCATGCTTGTGGTCATTTACGAATGCGCTGAAGACTTTTTCACCTGCTATGACAGGAGTTTCGTTCATTTTTCTATATATTACCATTATATCGATTCTTCGGCTGATTATATGAATGAGAATGTGGGTTAACTTGCAAGTGTCCGTTAGGCTTTGGCTCATAACAGTAAGCAGTTAAGGTCTGTTTGAAGAACTGCTGCCCCGCTGTGAATACTTCGTAGCAAGGCTTAAAATTGTCATCAAAAGTCTTCATTCCGAAATAAAGATCTTTGATGTACACAGTGAACAGGAGCGGGATCAAAATACTTTCTTGAAGGACAAGAGTTAGTGATGTAGAAGACACCAGGTCGTTGAGTTATTCTTGTCATGATTCATTGAGCGTTGCCATTTAACTACTTCTGCATTCATGTGTAATTTAATGGATTGTTGGAGTCCGTCGTACGTGTTGCAATAATAATCCGGATTTGGCTGAAGAGATTCTCGGTAAAGATTGCATTTTCCAAGTGGACTCCTAACGTATGTTCTATTTTTGAAATCATTCCTATCGTGCTTTTGAGGAGTGCCTCTACTTCTATAATATACACAGATCTCAAATTATTCGTTCCCAGTGACTGAGATAGTACTTTGTTGTGCAAGACACCCATGCAAATAAAAGGTTACACGTTTTCCATAAAAATGAAAACTTCCAATCTGTGGCACAACAATACACTGCAATACTATTCACGATAAACACATTCATTTTTAAACACTGTCGAAGTACCGCAATGAACACCTGTCATAACGCGATTAATCAACTCAGAACATAATTACTGTCGTACGTAATTGCTATGTTACAACTGTGACAAAGAAGGTTCATGATTTATATCGACGATGTTCTTCATTTCTACTGTTGGACAAGACAGCAAGACGCCTCTGCTGAACCTTATTAACGCAGGGCATGTTGATCACGCGCAGAGTCCACGTGAAAATTCACTTACACGTTCTTGGTGATAATTTTGAGATAACTCAACTTCTAAGGAAGTTGTAGCGGACACATGAAGCAAATACATATTTACAAGAAATATAGAAAATAATCAAATAAATGAGATTCTGCACGAAGTTACGTTAGCATGGGACTCCCTGAACTCGCGTTCCATTCTCATAGTTGAGGTGCTGCAGCGGGTACACTACTGAGCATAAACTACTCTACAAAGCTCTAGAGAAGGAGGCGTACAAGAGCTATGTTATGCCTATTCATAATACTATTATAGTTATTATTACAAGACGACGGAAACATCTTTGACTGGACGACTTAACTACGGAGACTCTTAAAGCCATAGAACTTAGTCGCTAGTTCATAGAATAATGTAGAATGATCCTGAATAACAATGTGATACATGTTTTTGTTTTGACATCCAAAATTCGTCTCCACAAATGTTGTTTGATTGCTGAAAAAGTGGACACTTGCTGTCTCGTTCTCTTTATCTTCTGTGTCTCTGGAGTGCACACAAGAATGCTCTAGCTTTAAAAAACCAGAGTACACGTTTTATCAAATGAGGCTTACAATTGTTGAGATTCTAGGAGCTCGAGTTTGAGTCGACAATTCTATAAAGCGTACAACTATTAAAAAATGAGAATCTTATTTACAGATCATTGAAGTTACCATATAAATTAAAGCTAACGAGGTTGTTAGAAGTCCTGGGACGAGTTACCTTCGCACGTGATTGCTCTTCCGCGAGGAAGAAATTTTGCTGTTATTTGATGATTGCTAATTCATAAGAATACGCGAGTACAATTAAAATCTGGGGAGGAAATTTGCATGTTTCGTTAAAAATGATAAACAGTGTGGTCTGACGAGTAGTCATGACTGGAAATCGAGTCTGTAAGGAAAGTCCGAGAAAGTTTCTAGTTTAAGATCCAAGGCCAAGAAACAGAAAACAATTTCGTGTGCAAAAAGGTTCGGTGAAATAAGTGCCTCTGAGAAACGAGACATCTTACTTATTTTCTACCAACTTCAAAGTCAAAATATTTACACCATTAATTAGTCAAGGACTCGAAGCCTTAGTTACGACAAGTTGCACCATTATACATAGAGCAAAATATTCTCAGTAGCTCCCGACTATCCTTGAGTTGAGAACAGGTCTAGAGAATCTATGAGTGATCAGATTTTTCAATCGCTCCCATGCAAAAGTAGATTCGCATTATGAGTTGCATGACGGTAATTCCCGAAGAATATTCGTGAACACAGACAAATGCAGCTGTAAACAATATAAAATTTAATATATTCCACATGAATGATTGAACGTGTAGTCTAAAACAGTGGTCTCCAACCTTTTTATCGCCGCGGACCGGTCAACGTTCGGTAATTTTACCCGCTTGCCGCCCGCCGCTCAGCTCCAGTCAACTCTTCGTCCAGGGAAAGTCGCTCTATCGCGAGAGAAATACATCACAGTAAATAAAATAGAAATAATTAAATATTTTTTGTGCTGCCCGGTATCATTTGATTTAGGGACTGGCACTGTTCGCGACCCGGAGGTTGGTGACTACTGGTCTACAACATGACAATCAGATAGAAACAGATTTTTAACTTTTAAATATCGAATGTAGATCGGTTGCTGTTTCTATAAATATAAAATTCTGGTATCATTCCAAATGAACAACTGAATTGAATTTAGAAAATAAACTGAATTGACAATTATAAGTATAAAATTGTTTGTTCATCTGTGAGACTTCGTAGATTTTTCGTATCTTTCCGATCCATACTTAATCATAAGGTAGATAGAAGTATCCCTAATTTTAACCCCGTATCATTGTGATGATGTTTGTCAATAGAATTTTTTGTAAACGAAAAAGATGCCATAATTCCAGTAGAGTCCGCATCACTCACCATATATCACATCTAGTGATGGAAGTCTGCCATGATTTGGACTACAGTGCATGACTAGGGAGGCGGTTGATCGTTATCACTTCTATACCATTATTAGTCCTGTAATTTTCCTTTCATATTGTCATGCTAGTTTGACTTTAAGTAAAAACGTAGAAGTTTTGCATTTTCAGACATGTCGATCACTTTCTAAACTAACATTAATATCGGAGTTATCTTATTTCAAACTAACACAGGTATTCTATTTTGAAGCAAAATAGATACACCACGTTAGCCAAAGCTATTTCCACAAAGCACAGAGACACCTTACAAATATGGCGAGTACTTAACCATTTTTAACTTGACACGTGCGGTCCGATTGCGGCGTTAAGTTTTTAGAAGTTAACAATCAGAAATGAAAGCATTTTAGGGGATGCGCTCGAAAAAAAATCGATAGCATGTTCCAGAAGAGGATTTAAAAAATGGAAAATTGTCTCCTCAAACTTGTGGAGACCCTGGCACACTGTACAGGGTAGGCATGATGTAAGAATCCTTCATTCGCCTGGACAGTTGCTTTCTGTAGAAAATCACATCAATAGACGATGTGTATTTAGGCGTATATGAAACACTTATTTGGAGCACTTAATGGGAGCTACTGAATTTATGGGCATTTCGATCGGGATTTTTCGGGGAGGAACTGAACAACACTATTTAGGTATAGGTTTCGAATTGAATTGATTTCGAGCGTTGCTTCGAGTTCATGTCGTATTCACTCATCAATTTTTATTCCAGTTATCGTTCGACGTTTAATGGAAATTCTGAAAGGATCGAGCTTAACTGGCGTTTCTCTTACGGAACACTGATGACAAGTTCAGCCTCGGCAGGTTCTCCGGAGCGAACAGGGATTTTGTTAATAACGAGCCCTGCACTTGGCCTGCGATGCCTTCTTGTCCAGCCTGCGCATGCGTAGCGTCCATGAGTTGCGCCACTCCAGCACAATGCTACGTTGGTTTACGAGCAGCCCGGGCTTAGGGGCGCGACCGTTTTGTTTGCCAAGGATGAGGTACTCGCTGCTCAAAAATGAATGGTGAGAATACATATTTGTTCCGTTCCCCATTACATTTTACATGGAGAGACAAATGCAACACAACCACGAACTGTTCATTGGCTGATCATGCTGCCGGCAGCTTCTAAACACGCAGAACCGTAGACTCTTTTGAACGTTCCATAACTATTGAGTACACTGCTAAGTTAATAAACACCTTAGGTTTTGTCTTGGCACACTTTTTCAAGGTGGACATCAGGGCACACTTGGGTTAAAAAAACAGGAATCAAGATAATAATGCAGGGGTTGAGCGGTGTATGTAATTGCCCACAGAAAACTGTCAAAATCGATAAACATGAACCGCTTCATTTAAAAAATTTTCATAAAATTATTTAACATCATACGCAAAAAATCAAAGCGTTATTTATGTTTTGAACAGATCTCGATATAATTTGAGAAGCATCACAAAATATTACAGAGCATAGCTTTAGTATGTACGATGAGTAAGCCGAGAATTGCCACTAAATACAAGAACTAGAATGAAATTTACTGATACAATAAATACTCTTACAATCCATACCTTTTTACTACTAAAAGTTCATGTTTTATAAGATAGATACAAAAAATCATCCATTATCCATGATGTTTAGTTTAAAATAGACACCATAAGAGTAAAATATATCAAAGATTGTACGCCATTTTCAATTCCCTTTCATGCATGAATACATTTTCATTTGTTCAGTCACCATCAACATTCAATGCTTTGATCCTTCTCTTGTACAGAGTTGAGACTACCTATGAGCGATTGAACTCTAATTACACTAAGTGTTTGAGTTCATGGCATTAATTTCACAACCTTTGTAGATCCTCTAACTAGAATGGCTTTTTTAACTAACCATTATGATGTTTGCCAACGATGCCGTTGTGTATTAATACCTGCCTTTTGGAAATATATTTTGAACACCCGTTCCTTGCACTTTCCAAAAAAGCATTTTCCTTACGTCTCTTATAAAAAAATCTGGAGAATGTTTCCAACGCACCTGCCAATTTTGAGTTTAGGACACTTGCAGGCTAGGTCCGCGTTCTTAACCCAGAGTTGTTCCACCCCGCGCCGGACGCGGACACTGCGGTTACGCTTGAAGACATTGCGGATCTGCAGGTCAAAGCGCGTGTACTCCGGACCCACCTCACTGTTCGTGACGAAGCCGAGCACGGCTGTAGCGAACGAAAATGCGTTATAGAGGGAAGGTAATAAGAGGAATTCATGGGTAAACGAGCATGACTGGAGAGGGATGAGGGGAGAGAGACGAGACGAAAAAGGAGGTAGGATTGGAGAGTACGGATTGAGGAGGGAGACTAGAGGAAGGGTTGAGGAGGAAGAAGAAGAAGAAGAAGAAGGAAGGAGAGACAGCAGGGGAGCGCTACCTTATAATACGGGTACAACTGAGCCTGACTGTTTCCATAGGTTGTTGTTATAAATAAGGTTTCGGAAATCCAATACAAAATAATCGGAAACGAAGGAAGGATGTTAGTGCAACTAAACTGAGGTCCTTAATATTAATGAACCCTAATATTCCAGACAAGAATTAAAAACGCTGATTACGAGATATAATGGAGGAAACTTTTTTCAATGACGGATGAGGGTGAAGCCATAAAAAGTATCAATAAATGCAAAGAATATTTAAACTTTAACAGAAACTCGCTTTCTACATAAATATTTTAGTTCTAATCAAAGTTTGCCATTTTCCAATTTGTAATAGGAAAACATAAGGAATTGAAATGAATCTATATTTATTATCTAATACAAACTCAATAATACGAACATTTACTCGTAGGAAGGAATCTGAGTTCGACGTTCAGAACAAGAACATGTGATTCATGTTGAAGGCTTTTCTTTCACAATGCCGTGAGGGTGGTCAAAAAATGTTCCTCCTCTTTAAAGCACATCTCACCACGTGTGTTCTCACTTTCTGATACTTAACTTATAAACTGCATAGTGAGCTAGTAGCCCTATCCCTTTACCGCCTGATGGTACCTTTGGTACTGCTAGCAACCGTCGTGTTCATTGCGAGCTCAGTTGACTTTGCGTGTTGTGAATACATAGAGTGGCAGTGAGAGCTACCGTCAGTAGGTAAAAGTTTAAATAAGACCTGAATTCTTATTTCTAAACTGCAGAGTGCATAGAAATGGAAGTTTTCATGCAGAGTCCCACCGTAGTCTCGGCGGCAGTACTTCTGAACAGTGATCCTCCTGCGTCCCACCTTACACTTGCCACAGCCCGCCTGGTCACCTGCACAGTGAAGACAACAGCGTCAGCGCCTGCAGCCTGTATGCACGTCTTAGAGTTAGCATACACGCCTTTCTTACTCCAGATCTACCGGTAGTTATCATATTATAAATAGGAGGATAATGCAAAAGAAAGATAAAAATTAGGTGTGTGTTTAAAAGTTAGAAACAAAACATATAGAACTCTTTATTCTGAGAAGAATTGTAGAACACAGAAAGTTGACGTGTTGATTTTCAGATTTACTTCTGCAGTCAGTATTCTTGTAATGTACTACTTCTCTGATGAATTTCCAGATTCATTTTTGGATTTCCTTTTGTTATTATTAGTTCTGGGTAGAAGCTGTCTGGTTTTAACTGAGTAGCTTTTTTTCGGATGATCCTTTCATGATTATGGCAGTTATGCAGAAAACTGTTGAATTAATTCAGTTTATACTCACGCAAAGAATTTTTCATTTTGCTTAGCTCCGGTATTTCATGTTATTTAATCCCTACGTTGCTATTTAACTTTCCTCGTAGTCAAGTTTCCTTCATTTAGCATTGCTTTGAAATTATCATTGAAAATTGAGACTTTTATGTAGATATCATCAGTTCTCTAAATACTTTGCAATTGTATACTCTAGTCCAGCAGTTTCCCTAGAATATGTCATGTGTGTGGCGAGTCTTTATGAAGTAAAGAATGAAACGAGATTTTTGTTTCGCTGCGTATTGCCCTGCAATTGTTTGCGATTGTCAAGCTAGAGGTTTCAGAAGCTTCAGTAAAGCGAGTTGGTTCTTCATCCGTTTTCAATCGGAGGGTACATATTCTATTTTTCACATATTAAAACAAACGAAAAAATAAACAGCGATATGTCAAGCACTTCAAGTTAGGCTTCGACTATGGAACATTTTTTACATCAAGAGTGTGTTTTTAATTTGAAGTGGATTCTTAACTTTTGAGAAATTAGGATTACAACTTTGCACAGCACTTAAGACTTGTGTCCTGAACTTAAACTTTACTATAAGGAACCCCGCTCATTAACGCTTTCAAACTCAGGAGTTTTTAAATGCAAGAAGCTTACGTGGTGATGACGGAAACTAGATGTATTTAATTTTAGGTCTTATTAATATAAAATACGTGAACTCGTACATCATGTACACAAAAAGAGCGTAATTTATACACTGAAATGACTATGAAAGAAACGACAATATGAAGAATTTTCAATAATCTTATGAGAAAATTAAGGAATCCCAGAAAGGTTTAAAGAATAATTTTCGTCGAAGAAGTAAACAAAATGCATGATTTCAGCATTGAACGAAGCATAGTCATGCAAAATCCTGCATTAAAACCTCGAGAGTTTGAAATTTAGGATTTACACAGCCATCCAGTTTAGGTTACATATTAGCTTCTTCCTAATGTGTTGAGCAAAAAGATAACCCCGTATCAACCATGTACTATAACTCATAATGTAAAAAAGTATATATTTTGAAAGCTGGCTTTCCTTAATCGACGAGATCCATAGATCACCCTACTTTGGTCTAATGAATCTGTAACAAGCGAGGTTAAGTTCCATCACATGCAATAGTTCGAAAGAAACTTAGATTTCATGGAACTGCTTTGTGTGTGCAGACTCACGCGTCACAAACAAGACCTGAAAAAAGCTGGAAGCAGAGCGTTATTTCACAGAACTATGTTAAGCTCAGCACCCAACTCTCGATGAACTTTGTGCCTTGCAGTCATCATTCTGAAGCAGCTTATAGATAGAAGCTACTTCTACTACAGGGTGCGGCAACATAACTTCCTTTTTTGCAGCAAAAAGCATTTAAAAAATAAGTTATGTTGCCGCACCCTGTACGTAACAGAAAGTAGTATTATAGTGGAACAAGAACATTGAATTTGTTGCGAATGAAAGTCGTGCTCAGCTTTAGTTTGGTTACGTATTACTACCGAGAGATCGAATCCATAGCTAAATCAAATCAAAACCATAATAGTAAAGTGACATTTGAAACCATCTCCTGCAATGAATATTTAAAAAAAATCCATCCACTTGTGTAAAAAATGTTCCATGTATCAAACTAACGTTGATATTTGAATCGTCTGTACAGAAGCCGAGCAAATTAAAAATATAACCTGTGCAACAGCGAAGTTTTTCGATCAATGTAAATTTTGAGAGAGCGTTACTTATCCAACCCAAGCAAGGATCTCATCGTATACCGTGCCAAACTTTTAGCTTACAACTCTAATATTCGCTGAAAATCCGTAGCTCAAAACCCTCATATTCGCTGGAAATTCGATTTGTATCCCTTAAATAATATTACTGTTTGAACTGATATTGCAGCACAACTTGAAGTCTAAGTTGATTTCAATATTTCAGACTAACCAGCTCTCATGTATATTATGACATGCTGAATATTATGTATATTCAGACATGCTCTCATGGCACCCTTGCAGACAAACTCAACTCCGTGACTCGGAGACTCACCAGCGTAGTTGTAAGCGTGTCGTGCGTTGACGTCGTTACTGGAGTAGTGGTTGGTGGCGGAGTCGGAGTGAGGGGATGGAGATCTCTGTACCCCGTAGGGTGGGGTATGCTGAGAGCCCGTGTTTGCAGAGCTGGGTGGCTGTGCCGGTGCTGAGGCGTCCGGCATTTCTGAAAATACCAGAAAAGTTACTGTGACGCGGGAGCTTTCTAAAGTTTATGACTCCATGTTGTCGTTCAGGCGAAACGAATTCACGGAATTCTAGAAATAACTTTCAATATTTACTACTTCATGAAATATTTTTAGTTGCCGCTGTACTAGCGCACTGGGAAAAATATACGAGTCATCTAGATCCAAATTTTTTAATTCTTAAATTAAATTGAAACTAATTTTTCTGCTAAAAATGCATAAAAATAACGTTTAGGTAGTGTAAATTTAGAGGTTGACGATTTTGCGCTCCTAGCTCTGTCTCAGTGCTACTGCTGCCTCATTAGCAGTCTTAGTGCTACTGCTGCCTCACTAGCAGTCTCAGTGCTACTGCTGCCTCACTAGCAGTCTCAGTGCTACTGCTGCCTCACTAGCAGTCTCAGTGCTACTGCTGCCTCACTAGCAGTCTCAGTGCTAATGCTGTGTTTCATCCTCTGGAATCCATCCAATCACAATGAAGTCAATTAAAACTCATGATTATAAAGCCAAACAGGCATTAAGACTTGTTTTACAGAAGCAATTGGTTTTCATTAATTGCGCTCTAGTGTATAGCACCAATTGTGTTCAAGTAAATTAAATTGATGCAAAAGTATCAGGAGTTGGCTTCTACACGAGATTTTTTGATAGTATGTAAATGATTGTGAAAAATACCCATACAAATTTTGAGCACAAGAATGAAACACGGTTGTGTACAATGAGCATCAGCAAAATATTCGAATTATTTTCCAGTCAAGAAGTTTTACCAAAACATACAAAAATAAACTGTAGAAAGATTGACGACAAAATTTCTCACGACAATATTGATATTAGGCTGGTAAAGAAGCTAGATTATTATATAGAATAAAGCTCAGGTAGTAATTTTAGGAGGAATTTTCTCATCAGTGAGCCTGCTTGCGCGGTGCACACCCCCAGCGAGATAGTTGACTAAGGGCTAGCACTCTCCGTAGATTTCTCCCGAGATCTGCGCCGTCTAAAGAATGCGCTCTCTCCAGTACACAGGAGAAGAATGATCGCACCACCGTCTGTAATCAGTCAAGTTTGCGACTCCGACACCAAAAAGATGAAAACTTTTATACAATGGATATTTTTTCTTCCATGTACTCGAAGAGATTCACCCACCGTATTGAATATAACGAGAAAAGGAAATCGGGTTTTATATAACGTACTTAATATTATAAATAAATTGAATGACAAACAGATTTATTTGCTTGAAGTTTCTCAATTTTTTAGTTATTTTCATAAATTTTCATCTCATTCATGCTAACATTATTAAGAAATTTTGCAACATGGTAATTTTTCAGCTTCGTCCAGTTGCCTCCAGGAAAAAATTTAGCGAAATGCACGTTTTTCATCAGTAATTCAAAGACTTTAAACGGAAATCCAAACAGGAATTAACAACGAGCTGAAGTCTGCGGAATTAAGTTGCTGTAAGAGGTGGTCAACAAGTATATTAGTCATGAGGTAAGTTTGGATTCAGTCTGATTTTGTGAGCCCATGCTTGCAATTCATCTTTTTGTTCACTTACAGATAATTTGACCATCTGGGTAAGTTTATTTTCCTGACTTTATTAACTACTTTTTGAATGTAAACTTAATAAGTTGAATTTATCAAAAACATGACTAGTTGAGTACAGTAAGGAAGTGAACTGCTATAACTTTTCAAAGATTATACCAATATTGAACTCTTTTACTGCGAAAATTATTGTCAATGAAAAATATAATGAAAATTTTGAGCTTCGATGTAAATATGACCTGGCAAAAAATAACATCAATTTATATTTAACTCAAACAAATACACATACATAATATTAGACTGACGTCGTTGAAATTTGTTGCGACTTACTGATACAGGGCGCTATGGAAGACCGACTCTGGATGTAACCTGCAGCACACCTGTTGCAGGACTGACCAGTTACACCGTCCTTGCAGGTGCATTGGCCTGTAGTTTGGTTACAGGTCCGACCTGCAGCTCCCACAGGGTGACAGTTGCAAGCTGCAACAAAAATCCAACAAATTTAGACACCTATCGTTAATTGTGATCCACATTAAAAGGTTCCCCAAATTCCACAAAAAATGGGTAAACTTGAAGCTGTTTAGGTGGCTTCCAATTGCAAGTCTTCGATCACATCAGTCAGATCAACTGATGACAGTAGATGACGATGAATAAGTGAAATCTTGCAGTACTTGTGGAAATAAAAGTATTATGTTATGTAAATTTGCCTTTTTATAGCCGATCACAGGTTGAAAAAATAACCCAGTAACTCCCGTTTCCATTGGTGACCTCAAACTGAGAAACGAAGAAATAATTCGTGTTGCTCTTGGCGGGTTGCAGCCTAAACTCAAGCGCTGCTAACGATCAAAAATAAACCACGACGAAACTTCCCTCAACGAATGCAGGAGAACTTCTCGACTAGAATCTTGCGATAAACAAACTGAAATTTTTCTCGAGAAAGTTTTCACAAGGAAGCAATGGGTAGAAATTTTGCAGCGAGATCCTGCAGAGGGAAGTTTAGTTGTGTGTCCGACACGTCGTTGAGAAAAGACAGCGCCCAATGCACCAGAGGCTTCCTCTGTGTCTCGAACGATGCAACTTCTGCGCTTCTCCCGAGCACTACAGCGAATGCAGAGCTGTAGAATCGAAAAGCCATCGATTGGGGTTCCAAAGCGAGTGACTTTGGAGTTTTCCGTTTGCCAGTTCCGTGGAAAGCATTTTTTTGCAGGGCAGTTAAGTGTACTCGGACATTGTGGAATTTAAATATGTATGCTGAAGACGAAGTTGAAATTAAGGTCAGAACTACTACGGGTGTTCGAGCAGCAGTCGAGTTACGGTAGAATATTTATTGCCTGCAAGTATTGATCATAGGAAATGTATTCACGAGTGATCGTATTTTTCGTTTGCATGGAAGTGTACTAAAAACGTGCATACATTTACTGAATTTGATATAGGAGAGGGTTATGCATTAAGTCTCCAAATAATGTAGGATGATTTTTAAGAATATTTACCATCACTAAGTTCGAGGAAAAACGCATGCATGATTATAATGCTTTGAACAAAATCATAAATTTTCTATTCGGATAAAATTAAGAATGTATTTTTGCCATTCGCGATTCTATTTAAAGGCAACGCGTCAGCAGTTCACAAAGCTCTCTAAATGCTAATACCGTCACTGACGAACTGTTCGCAGACTCGATAAAATGACTGTGAAGCAGCCCCCCATTCCCCCTCTTTTACCCCCGACAGGGGGAGGGTTCTTTCTCTCAAAATAGACCATGGATCTGGTCTTTGCTAAGACGAGCTGGAAGAATGGATTGGGGGAATTTTAAAGGGGGTTCAATTTCCCGGCGAGGTTGAGTTGAAGTTGTCCATTAGTTTGTCAATGTTACGCATAGAATCAGTTCCATACCTTTGGGATCAACCAAAAATTGATTGGGAACTTGTGAATAAAAATGCCAACATCTGAAACAAATTTCCCAGAAAATTTGGTGTCATGGGCATTGTATGTTACTTGGGCAAGTATTCTAAGCCATAAAAGGATTTTTGATTGAATAACCGTAACGAGGGGCTTAAACTAGTTTTACATTTTGACTTTGATGTGAAGGAAAATTTGAAATGTGTCTGTGAAATATAATTCCGCTGGACATTTTGTGCCGTAGAGCGTCAGTTCATACGAATTAAAATAACCTCCACAGCATGGTGTTGAAGGCTTACAACTGGATGCCTCAATACATTGATGTCAAGATATGTTAAAGCATTTACATATTCAATCAAAGCAAGGTGCGAATTTAGAAAAAAACGTCGCTCAACATTTGTGGAGAAAAGGGTGGAAAGTTAGTCATCTTTCAGTGGAAGTTTTCTGATCTTAATCTGAATTATGAGTGTCATGCCAATTATGAGTGTCATCTCCATAGTTAGTACTATGAATGGGTAGATCTTTTCGATAATCTTCTGGATCCTCGTATGCGAATCTTCACAGACGTCACGTTGCATTCCTGAATATGTATATGAATTATGCTACACAAATTACCATTATATATGCATTGTATACACGTTAAGACAAAATTTCAATTCTACTTTAATGTTATACTCTCGTAAAATCAAGTAAATTACTTTAAACTTCCGTAGACCGAGACCACCGTAAACTCGACAGTGATCTCAGCCTGGAGACTAAACATGCCGCTACATATTTGCAGCTTTCAAGTCACTAGGGCCGTGTTCTACTATCACCAGCTTGGTTGACTGGTGAGCGAATCTGCTTGCGAGCAGAAAGACCCGGGGGTTCGAATCCCGCTGCCGACATGGTTGACGCGGCTAGAAATACGGCATGGGACTTGGGTAAACAACCGAATAATTATCGAAGTAATTATCCGACCCATGAATGGGCCCGAAGGTTCGTTCCTATAGCCTCATTCTATTCCAGGCGAAGATATGTTTGAAAATAATTCATTTCGTAGAGAACGACCGGCGTAATAACGGCAGAAATGTGTTAGTTGCCAAATAACTCGTGCTATTATGTAAAAAAACAATCTAACAGGCAACAAACTGAAATCAATGTACCTGAAATAATGTTCGACTATGAGTTTAGGCAAAGTTCAAGCAGTCATTATAACTATTGATGGTAGCTATTACGACCATTGTGGATCTCGAGTCATTTGGACAGCCTCAATATTTGTATAAAAGCGATATACAGTCAATTGAAATCTAACAACAGATTTCAAACTATTTGCACCTCCTCGACATGTTTTGTGCTACCAAACATCAAAACTCAGCGAATGACTTTTTGCTGCTCTGAAATATAAATTTGAATCAGTCTGAAGTTTAAAAATTATTCTCGGTTAATCAACAACTTGGCTTAACTAGCTAGAATAAATGAAGATGCACGGCATTTAAAATCTTCTTTCGTTGAATGAGGGAACACTCCTTAAATATGTGAACCATGTTTTTATATGAATAATATTACCTCATACTTTTCGGCAGTGAACACGACAGCAAATTTTTCCCTTGTGTCAGTATCGCTTTCAATGGAAGGCAAAAATTACCCGACTGTTGCCTTTGAATTTGGACTAAAATATTCAAGGGCGATAAGGCGCAAAGGCCAAAACCGCTATCTCGCCGTCTCAGCCGCCTTAATCTAGAAGCCAACCTACACTTTTCGGCAGCTCGTGTTTGCAATAAAGTTTCTGAACCAATTTACTGGGAGATCTTTTCCAAATCACTTTATCCCTTCTTGAAAGTTGAGTGGAAACTTCCAAAAGGATCACAGAATAGGATTTGACGCTCTTAATGAGAGCTTCTTAGCGCTCTGTAAAACTCACACGCTTTTATGTGTCTTTAGAATGACTTCTTCACATTTATTTTCGTTTTTCTTGCTCTGCAAAGTCAAGACTCGTCAGTGACAGTTGAGTGCATTGAAGTGTCGCGCCAATTCCTTATATTACAAAGTGTTTCCTTGAGTCAAGCTCTGATGGCGCTACTTGTACATTGTAACGATCTTTCAATTTTTTATGTGTAGCAGCAGGATTCCAAACTCAACTAATTTGCAACTATGGAAAACTTCACATGTGCGTGACAATGTTTGTTAAAATTTACCCCGACTACTGTTTGTCTATTCATCACCAATAATGATGACAAAGGAGGCAACGACTTCACGGCATCGGAGCTACGAAAATTTGAAGCATTCAAGAAAATTATTCGCTCTATCATAGAAGCTAATTAAGATTCACCTAAGCGCAAACAAGGAACAAAAGTGGGATATAAAAGAGAAAAAGACGCTGACGGGACTGTGGGAGTGAAGGCATCTGCTCAGTTCAAACGATAAGA
Source organism: Trinorchestia longiramus (assembly GCA_006783055.1). Classification (NCBI taxonomy): domain Eukaryota; kingdom Metazoa; phylum Arthropoda; class Malacostraca; order Amphipoda; family Talitridae; genus Trinorchestia; species Trinorchestia longiramus. The sequence continues at coordinate 81,860 of VCRD01001265.1, forward strand.
AAATTAGGACAAAGAGAAGACAGGGGACATAAACAGGGTAAAATGAAAGTAAAATGCAAGTAAAGAGTGGTAATAAGAAGAAGGTAGACAGGAAACACAAAATACAGAAGCATTAAGTGAACGATAAAATTATTCGTCATCCAACATTGTTCAGTACTTTTATTCTTAAAATTTAATGATCGTATGATTATAAACTCGTTAAATGTTATTAAGTACGTGGAATGGAATTTAGAACTCAGTTTTCAGAGCGACAGATTTAGTTTAACAAACTAAACAAGAACATCATTCAAAAAGTGAATGTACAAAAATATTCGTACAATTAGAACAAGGGAGCATAATATTAAAGTCAATAGCATGAGCTTTCGTCTTGATAACTTCCATCGAGCAGCTTTTGTAGAGTCCAATAAAAATTTTTCGTGTTGGGATATTATTCCCTTCTTCAATGGCCACATGCTTTAATTCTTGAAGCTTTTTTCGGAGCTCGACGATGTATCCAACCTTTTAATTCTCACCACAGATTTTTAAGTGGATTCTGGTCAGGAATCATAGAAAGCCCTTGCAATATTGTGATTGAATTTCCTGGGGCCATGCAGGCACAGATTTACAGTAGACGTATTTTTATAGTCATTGTAGTACTGGAACTTCAACAGTCGGCCGAGCCTTAGATTTTACACCGATAACTTGTGGTTTTCATTTAGTATCGTGATGCAGTTACATAGCTCCTTGGATGAAAGATTAAGAGTCCTACTTGAGCTGCAACAACCCCAACACATCATGCAATGACCTCCATGTTTTGGCTGTTGGCACTGCGTTCTTGGTAAGAAAAATCCGTAATTTCTGACGGTAAATCTTGTTTACATAGTTATTACCATATAACGCAATTCTTGTTACATCACTTCATAATACTCGTTTCCAAAATCATTTTCTTTGCTCCAAGAAAGGTTTGGCAAAATTTAAGGGTGCCACCAGCGTGGTCGACCACCAGCTTGGTCGACTGGTGAGTGAACCTGCTTGCGATGCGGGAAGACCCGGCTTCGAAACCCGCAACCGCCGTGGTCTGTTTGTGCTTGACTATTGGCGGCTAGAATTACGGCATGGGACTTGGGTATCGACCGAAGAATGGGCCAAAAGGCTCGTTCCTAATGCCTCATTCTATTTTTTCACCACCAGCTTTGTCGACTGGTGAGCGAACTCGCTTGCGATGCGAGAAGACCCGGGTTCGAGGTCCGATGCCGCGGTGCTTAGTTTGTGTATGACCATTGCATGGCTAGAATTACGGCATGGGATTTGGGTGCAAACCCAAAAATGGGCTAAAAGGCTCGTTCCTATCGCCTCATTCTATTTTCTATTTTTCTAGTTTCTGAAAGATGACAGCTTGTGAAGAGGCATCTGTCGTGGTCTAAATATGTCCACTCATTTTCACAACGTTGAATTGTACGAATATTTACGTTGATACGTCTTTCGTTGTAAATATCTTTACGTCTGTGCCCACGTCTTTCAACACAACTCTTGGGTTCACATTAACCTCGCGAAATAGTTCGCGTGGAGCTCTTGGTGACAATTTTGACAGTCTTCCACGCCCAGGCAAAGTCGCTGTCGTACCAAACTCTGCGAACTTCATGATGGCATATTGTACGGTTGAAGGGATAACGAAGCATTTTAGTACCGTACCGTTACTATTACCAGAACTGTGAGAGTTAACAAATTTTTGACTCAAATCAACGCTGAGTTCTTTTGTCTTTACCATCCTATCGTCAAAATGAGCATGACTATAATGATGCTTATTGCGCCAGGTTACGTTCATTACTGGAACTTTATAAAATATTCTACTTAAATAAATATCCTACAATGCTCCTCACATAAACTACAGATGTGAAATCATAATTACATGAATTGATACTTTCAAACGAAGATTTCCTATTGTACGAATACTTTCGTTAATTCAATTTTTGTATGACGTTCGTGTTGAATTTATTAAATTAAATTAGTTTTTCTGAAAACTGAGTTTTAAATTTGTTTCATGTATTTAATAACATTTACAGAGCTTGTTACCATACGAGTATCAATTTCTGAGAAATGACTAACAGTATTAACCCTTTCGGTCCCGACGGCATCTCTGGTAGCCGCAGTCATTTTTCGCCTATTAAGATGCAGAGCAACACGTGTGTCTGCGCAAACGCTGGTAGGGCAGTGCAAGCTACAGTTTGATCAGGACAATGCAGTGACCGTAAAACATCACAAGCATCTTTTTTTAAAATTTGATGTTAAATATGTTGAAAAGGCTTTGATATTTGCATCATGGTACCGAAAGGGTTAAACATGGGTGGCTGTACGAATAATTTCGTCGCTAACTGCAAGTAAAAAAGATATTAAAAGAACTATTAAGACCACGAAAAATCAGAATATGTGAATAAGAGCTATGCAGAAGTAAAGGAAAGTTTGAATAGAGGTCAGAAAATATCGATCATAATATAATACTGAAAAAGTGTCAACAATAACAGAGATTGAAGATAAAAAATTCATTGAAGATAATGAGGAAAAACGATCAAAGTTTAGAAAAATGCAGAAAAATCCACAAAAGAAACTGGGAAAGAAAGCAGACAGTGGAGGGGAGGCAGAGACGGTGCAGGGGGGCAGAGACGGTGCAGAGGGGCAGAGACGATGCAGGGGGCAGAGACGATGCAGAGAATCAGAGACGGTGCAGAGAATCAGAGACGGTGCAGAGGAGCAGAGACGGTGCAGAGGAGCAGAGACGGTGCAGAGGAACACGTTGCTAGGCTGTCACAGTGACACCCGCACACCAATAAGCGTCTGCACAAAACAGCTCCCAGAAGCGGCCTCTCAGGCTCGGCATCGCTGTTACGTACTTTTGCCGCCGTTCGAGCGGCTTCTAATTAGACTCCAAATGAATACGACGATGAGGCAAGCAACGCCGACTTCAGGCAAGAATTAATTACAAACGAAGAGCAGGTTTCACCGCCTGGCGTTACAGAACGAAAAAGTGTCTCTGTTGGGATTCTGTGATTAGGTGGAAATGGCGGAGCGTTTTGCATCCTGAGAGCGGTCTTGATACGGCCTTTGAGCTATGAGGCGGAAATGCGAAGGAACATTTTCTCCGTCGTGTTGCGTCAATTTGACTGGATAAATATAACTAGCAGCCATATTCATTCGTTCAATCAGACCAAACACCGTTCAAAATTGTCGGAATATGATATGAAGGAATTACTAAGCACAGTCTGAATACATTTACCATGATACGTGAGTAGAGTTCATTATGGAAAGTTCTTTTAGTTAAAATAACTTATCTAGATGGCGGTGAATGCATGAAGATGCAAAATATTTCTTAAATTGGTACATATGAAAGCTAAAAGCAATACAAGCGTAATTTTCACCTCAAGAGAACAGGACGGAAAATAAATTTTATTTTCAAATATAGAGGATACTTCATGGATCAGAGAAGGAGAACGACCGGTGGATCTCGTGATGTTCTTTGCATCAGCGAGAGTTTAGGAAACTGCTGAGTGAGGGAGTGTGTTATGAACAACGTGTGGTGCAGCGTGTGGTGCCAGCGTGTGGTGCCAGCGTGTGGTGCCAGCGTGTGGTGCAGCGTGTGGTGCCAGTGTGTGGTGCCA
>VCRD01001265.1:85510-100690 GCA_006783055.1 Trinorchestia longiramus
GCGTGTGGTGCAGCGTGTGGTGCAGCGTGTGGTGCAGTGTGTGGTACCAGTGTGTGGTGTAGCGTGTGGTGCCAGTGTGTGGTGCAGCGTGTGGTGCTGCTGTTCAGTCTGTACACGTGCAGGGTTCCTGTAGCTCGTACACGTGCCAGTGAAACTAACTCTGAACGCGTCACAAATGATGAAAGCAACACGCAAACACAACGTGCTGCTCTTGGTGGAATTTGAGGAGAACTTACGTGTGCAGAGAGGGTGTGACACCAACACGCGTATACGCATACAAGGTGTGTATGTGCGTGCGTAGACAGTGCGTACGTTACTTGCACCACTTATACTCTCACGTACACGCAGGCAGCGCAGGTGAAATGAGGGGCAGCTCTTATTTTGTCGCACATTTCCGTTCAATAAAAGCAAGGAGGTCGTAAATTAAGTCAAAACTAACGAGGCTCATGCTCGTCGCAATCAAAGTAACGGCAAGTGAGTTAAATGATGACCTGCGGTCCAGCTAGTGGAAACATTCTGCAAATTTGAAGAGAGTACTCACAAATACTAATTGGGCTGTTCACATTAGTTACATAATACAAAATACTACACTGAATGAACCTTCATTACATATATTTGTTTATTTTTGCGTGAAATGAAACTCAAAACCTTAAAAGGCAGCTCATACAGGGTTTCTTTTAATGAGGTCCGCCATTATAAGATCCTAAATCCACATTTTTATCCAGATATGACAATAATGATCAACACACAAAGGGCAGTAATATGATTGCCATTTCATTATCCGTTATGAATAAAGTGCAGAGCTAAGGAACGTATGTTCATGAACCATTTATGAGCAGCCTTTATAATTTTAGGATAAAATTAGTCAACATAATGAAACGTAGTACAAGCGACCGTAATGCTGAAAACTAACAATTTTCAAACACCACGAAAAGCTTTCGACTCAATTATTTCGGTTTGTCCTAAGAGTTTTGAGAGTTTCGACTACCTCAGACTATTTGGACAAAACAGCTGTTGTAACACCGGTTTTTGCTCGCACATAGACGCCTTAGGATGAAAAAACAAAATCGTTCCTTAAAACCATGACAAGTGAACTCTAATTTTGGCAACCGTTAGCAGCCCAGAAGTGTGGAGTAACCTATTTTTCTTATTCATTCTAAAGTGTCTCGGCAATGAAGTCAACTGCTTACGTAACTTGCTGTATTATTGGTACAACATACTGTCGTTCAGCAGCTGAATTTCAGATAGGATAATAGAGCTATTGTTAAGAAAGTGAAAACATCTCAGAAGACAAAGAACTTGCTGTTATTATTTGGTCTTCGGGAAATTGTGATCTTGACTCAACTGAAATACCAGCAAAACGCGGAAAATCGAGATGAACTGCAGACATTTTCAAAAGAAGAATAAGAAAGCCTCACTCTATTTTGGAAGAATTTTCTTTGACATGTAAACGGAGATAATGCGAAATAAATAAATAATCTAAACAAATAATAATAAATATAAAACATACCATTAATTCTTACGATTTAAATGGATGTGTGTGAGCTATGCAAAACAAAAGACAAGATGATCTCAGTGCACTCGAAAGAAGCAATCAAAAAATGTCTAATTCCGTGGCTAATCCTCAGAGAACGATATTTATGAATTGAGCTCCTTTTATAAAGGTTGATAATTATAAACAAGAGCATAGAGCTGAGATATTTAAAAAATTATATATGATGTAACATTTATGGCACGATTTAAGAATCTTTTTCCTATGATTTTCTTTTTCCCATCAAATCATTTTTAACTCAGATAATGAAAAAGTATTTGGAATGGTTTAAATTGTAACTCTGTAATGATATAAAATTATGTTTTACACATTCACCATCTGAGGGTATCATCAATTTTTAAACCATCCATTACTATTTTCGTAACATTTATTTGCAGTGTACGTCAGTATTTCCTTGTCTGAAGGCGCGTGGACGAAAAATGCCCATTATCTGATCTTTCATGAGTATACTGACGCATACGATCAAAATTAACGAGCGGTGGCAAGTTCTAAGCAAGATGAAAACCACGACAGACCTGGTGTTTGTACACAGAGTTAGGCGCTGCTGTAAAAAAGTACGTCGCGTTAAAAGTTTTCTTCTCTAAACGCGGAAAAATGAATCATAAAGTCTACCCTCCTTGGCATAGGGAGGCCCATGAAGTGAAGTTCTAAACACATCTACGTAGTTCATACCTGAACATTCCTTCAGATTGCAGTAGTGTGTAAAGGAGAGCAAACGCGAGTAACTATAATACTATTAGGGACACTCGCAAAGAAATACATCTACTAATAGGAAAAGAATGCATACATTTGTACTGCTGTTACAGAGCCTTGTTTATCCAGACCGCCTTTTCTCCCGTGAGGAGATTCTTAGATCATATTGCAAAAGATTAATCACGACTCTTTAATATTTTGGACAAGCAGGGTTTTCTCACATGTAAGGATAGTATATGTCACACATACATGTTTGCGAAGTGACTTCAAATTAAATCACATTGGAAAGGATGACTTCTAAAATTTATATGTTTGGTGAACCGCCAGTCTCTCGAACATAAAAATGAAATTAGACACGTAAATGTACAGTGTGTTACAAAAAAAGGACTCTTTTCGAGACCATTATTTATATAAATCTTTTATTTGAATGTTTTTCCGCTAGACACTAGTCTCAAGGGCTTAACTAATTATTCAGGTGCTTTACACTTGTGCTTAGTAGAAAAAACATAAAAATGCAAATAAACAATAGTCAGAAGCGGAGTGATCACATTTTTTTAGGACGACCTCTACATTTTTGAAATTTTTACAAAACACAAAGACCATTCACTTATTCTAGGACTCTATGAAGTCTAAACTCCTATCAGCTTGGTACTTCCAGCGCATCATCTGCAACATCACGATATTATATATAATATCCCTCTATGTTCTTCGAGGCATAATTTACTGTACATAATCACGTAGATTTTATGTGTTATTGTGTATTTCAAAGGCATTAACACCTCGGCTTCATGGTTCCCACACGAAATGCTCGCTGGAAAAGCGTTTCCATTTCTAAAGTTTTTGATTATCGGGAGAAAATCCAGAAAGCTCCGAACCCAAGTGAAGAAAAGAGATGTAACGAATGAAACCAGAGCGAATTGTTCTACGATGTATTTTACTTTGTTAAGAATATCCCAGGTCGACTGCATGTTACTTGAATAAGAAATTTGATGGGTAGGATTATTATCATTATTTGTTATTCAGTCCACATGATTGTGCACATTTTAGTAGTCTAATCAATTGCAGAAATTTGGTAATGGACTAATATTTGTTCGAATTATAAAAGTTATTGAATAAGAAGACACCCTTTCTGGAACACTGCATAAACACGAACAACTCACCACTCCTCACGAGTCAGAAAGTACTTTAGAATTAAGACCATTTCATCTAAAATTTGGTGAGATAACTCGCAAATAAAGTCAACTTCATACATCACATAAACGTTACACGTGATATCAACTTCATTCATCATATCAATTTCACAAACATCCATTTTCACTCACGGCGGCAGGCTTTGCGGTGCGTGATGGGCTTGTTGTGGTTGCGGAAAAAGCCTTCCTTACAGTAGTGGCAGTGGCGGCCGGCGGTGTTGTGGCGGCACCGCAGACACACTCCACCACTCACCCTCCCTGACAGCTTGTACAGCTCCATGTTGAAGCGACATGTGCGGGCGTGTAGGTTACACTTGCACGCTGGAAGGCAAAAAAAAGAGTCAAAACTAAACTTTGACCTTCAATGCCAAACAAATGACATTTAGCCAGGACGGCGGTGAATTTACAAAGGAAAGGATTTTTCGGAAATAACCATTTTTTCTAACTGTAAATTGTAACAAAGCACGACGAAATTCAGCACAAACATATAAAAAATGAAATTAATTTTCTTTTGATGTGATATAATAACAGTGCACACTTTCTTACTTCTGCAAAACAAGAATAAATTAATCAAGATCAGACTGCCTGTGATAAGAGATTGAGCGAATGAATCATAATGTAAAAGTATTTATCCGTCCTTTGTCTTCAGTGCTTTCCAGCGATCTACATCCTAAAAATTTTAACTTGAATGTTACGGTGACTTGACCAACACACTTCATAGCCTTTCATTACATCTTACTACTGCAAGAGCAAAAAATTATATGAACATGAACGATTTTCTAAACACCCGAATAAATTCAAAACAGAAAGGGCTGATATGATTCTCTTGCAGTTGTCCATCACGGGTTGGTCTTGGGAGGCCGCGAATTGTAATGACCCAGGTTCCTTAATGTATGCACAGCCCCGAAAGCACACACTGCTCGCCCAATGCTGAGTCTCGTGTCAGTTTGTTTAATGGCTTGATCTGTGTGGCGTATTCCAAGGCACAGACTACACACGGCAGGGCTATTGCAGCACTGGTGAGCCGCGCGTCCGCTGGACTACTATGTATACATTAAACAGACTTCGCGCCCGTCCAGTTTGCTTTACAAAACTCAACACTGGCAAATTATGGTGCTAAGGAGCCTTCAGTGCCGGCGTGTTGTGTGGAATAAAAGAGAAAGTGACGAGCTTAATGAATTTCTAGCGAAACATGTACAGAGATGATATTTACTCTAAAGAAGAGTCGTAAACAATTCCTTACGATTTCAATAATATTGGTAAAACAAAGACAAGGTACAGACGTTTGCATCCCATCTTATTTGTGACTCATGGCTGCGCTTTCAATTAACACCTTGGGCAAGCGGGTGTGCATGTGCTAGATTGTAGAACATTATTATAAAAGTATGGACATGGTACAAGAGCGTGTGCATGTGTTAGATTGTTGAGCATTATTATGAAAATACACGATACTCTAGCGTGTAGACACACTGCCTCGACATCGACAACTGCGAGGCTCGTACGACCTGCCAGTCTGCGAAGCTTTTGGGGGAACTGTTCCTGAAAACACCGACCATGTTTTATGGTGCTTTCAGGCATTGCTTTAATGCAATCTTAATCCACTCAGGCTCTAACTTTTGATGAAAAAAAATGTGTAACATGCTCAAAAATTTATATAATAGAGCGTTAGGGATATTCTCTTACATTTATGATGGTGGTACAAATTTTGAGGATGAGTAGCGCAAAAACTCAATTTTTAAAAGTGACATGCTTTCAGTACCACCAAGCATTAAACATGACCTCTTCGGAGGTATGAAATGAGTACTATCAGACTTGAAATAGATGAGTGTATGTCGGGAGTGAAAGATCTTAGGAGCTTCTTTTTCTGTGGGAAATAAGCTCCAATAATTTAACGTATGCTTCTATGATGTTCAGGAAAAATATCTTAGTATCTATATATTAATACGCTTAAAACTAAGTTCGTGTGTAACGCTCCTCATTATTATGAAGGCGCCGTGACTGGCGGTATCGTGTCTACGAAGATACTATATATAAGGGATCGTATTTGCCCTTGTGGCTGGAGATCAAGAAGAACAATAATTATTTGACTTTGTGGCGAGAGATCAAGAAGAATAATTAGTAACTAATCAGTAAACGAGATTGTAAAAAGTATCAATAAATATTATTACCCCATTATTTATTAAGCTACTCGCACTGCGTTCGCCCTTCGCAATGGAGCGGAGGAGAGAATTAGCCAGAGAGATACAAAGAAGATTTCGAGATAGACTAAGAACGGAAGAAAGGCAATCTATTCGAGATATGAACAGGAACTTTATGGTACGAAGAAGACAAAATATGAATGCCACGGATAGAGAGTATGAATTGGTGGAAGCTAGAAATAGAGCAGCTGAAAGAAGAGCTCGCATGACTCAAGAGGAAAGAGATGTTTACTTGAACGATTTAAGAAATCGTTACCAGGAAAGAAGAGCGAATATGAGCCAAGAAGAGAGAAGCGAGTTAATTATTGAAATCGTGTAATCTACACGGGTTTCAGCTAGTATGATGTATTATACACTAGATTGTTCCCATGGAAATTCCCCTGTTTAGATTTGACTAATATGAAATTATTATAAAGATGAATGTATGAAAGTTTTAAGACGAACTATTGTGTTTTAAATAAATATTTTTCATGAATATATACAGAACTTCCATTCTGTGTCTTATTTACTGATAGTATGGCCTAAATAGTACCCGTGAAAATTCCACGGTTTAAAAGTGATAAAATTAAGGATCTATGAAATTGAATCCATTTTTCAGTTTTATCACTGGTAACATCGGAACCTAAATATTTTTCATGAATATGTACAGAACTTCCATTCTGTATCTTATCTACCAATAACATGGCCGTCTAGGAGAAAAAGGCTAATAACGGGAAAAAATGACATTTTATAGTAATCCGGGGCCTTTGGTATCCACAATACAATGCGTATAATACATGTATACCCGTTCTAATTTCAGTTCAATAATTTTTCTTCAACAATAGATAGGAAGTAATGGAACGGACACACAGAAAAAGATAGAGAGAGTGAGATGGAGATACACTGCGTATCCCCATCTCTCTCTTTGTAGATAATATTGAATATTCTAGCAAGTCATTTGATTAGATGTTTTTTTGACGAAGTAGAAAACATTTTATTTATGCTTTAAATTTCCTCATAGCGGAATAAAGCTGAAAAATCTCTATTATTTGTTGCCTAAAGTTTTTTTATAGGCAATACACTTTAGAATTTAGGGGACACTGTTAACTAAGCTCCACCGTACGAGATGCTTCAATAAAACGGAATTTTAGATAAAGTTACCTAGGGGAAATTGGAAGCGTAAGTTTCAACAAGAGCAATTATCAATTTATTACTCAACATATATATATATATATATATATATATATATATATATATATATATATATGACCTCAACCGTCAGGACAGTAAATGTTTTTAATGTCCTATACAAACGCATCTTTTGTTGATTTTGAGCAGCACAGAGCGTCCACGTAATATCTGCAGTCATGCGATTACTTTGTTGTGGAAAGCTTGAAGGAAGTAAAATCATTAGTAAAACATAGCGTTCGACTATAAACTTCCATTATGAAAACATCGACGTACATTCTATAAATTGAAAACGTTAAAGTTCAAGGATGGATCCAGTTGAAGGAGAAAATCCATGATAGATACTAAATTGTAGACTGGGAGTCTACAATGACGATACTCCGCCGATTGTATTTAAATTTGTTGCGAGTAATTTCAGAACAGCGAAGGTTGTTTGTACTACGATCGACTCAAATATACAGCTGTATTACGGTCGAACAGTATAATGCATGCAAAATTGTTGTTTTCCTCATTAATAAAAAAGTGTAAAGATATTTTAGAAATTCGTGGTATTCTGGAATGAAAGTTTAGCAGTCATCAAAAAGGAACATTTTCTGTTTCAAATAAGTCTAATTTTTGTGAGAAAATTCTTAGAACATATTTATTTGAAAGGTGCACAGCAGATAAAGGCCTACTTTGCTTCAAGTAAGTATTAGTAACTGTATGATAAAATAAAGAAACATTTTAATTGAGCTTGCTTGTTCAATTGCTTTTTATGGTTTAAACAAAATTATTTTGCACAATTTATAAAAGAAAACAAACACCACCTGGCTTATTTATCGTAAAGGTTAAAGAAAATCAGAAAACGTACTAAACCTGCAGAGAAAAGAGTCTACGTCGTGTTGATTCATCACAATGTTGATGAAATTGAACTTTATAATGTAGTTTTCTTCAAAAGAAGCCCTCGAGGAGGTCGCAAAAAATTGCTGCAGAAATGTTGTGGAAAGAAAATATTTGAATTATTTCAACAAATATTGTGAGGTCAGACGGAACAAAACTTGCTTTATTCAGCAATAGTTACAGTAACATGATTCTGCAAGAACTCAACTACGCTTACAAGCAGAAGTGCATAATAAAAAGCATTAAAGCATAGCAGCGTCATAATTCAGAGTTACTTTTGGTGAGCTGGCGCAGAAGATCATCATAGAAGAACACTGCAGCGTCCTCACAACATTTCAGATGGAAATATGTTGAGTTTTTCTACAAGACAACGACCTAAAATAAACAGAGGCTGCGTGGCTCACCAAAGTATTAGTCAAAATTTTCGAGTACAACTATCATTGGACTTGTATCCAAGATATATTTTTTAGAAAAAATATAAATTTAGGCATGAGAAATACATACTATCTCTAAATTTTGAGCGCGTAGCGAAAGTATTTGCTCAAGAATAGGTGACCATATGAAGTGACATATGCAAGAATGTAGTTTTGTCATTCAAATGATGTAGAAAAGCCATTCTGATGATCGATAGGCGTGGTCCTAAGCCTTCACAATAATTACTCTCTTAACAATTATTTTCTTGTCAAGTGATATGTAATTTTTCTCCATTTATGACACTCATTATTTCAATTAGAATTTTTCGAGTTGATATTTTTTATATTTTCTCGTTGACTTCTTATGTGAGCTTTATTTATTGGAAGTCCATTTTTTCTCATATATAACTTTCGTAGTATAAAATTTTCATATAAAGATACGGAGATTACTTAAAAACATTACTTTCTCACGAAAAGAAATAACCCTGTGAGTTGAATCGACTTTAAGTTTAGACATTCCTTAGGCCTAGTAGAACTCGAACATTCCTCAGAAGCGTCCTCGCCTACAGATAATGACGTCAAGTTGTTTGGCGACGTCACACTGGAGTGTTTGCTGGCCACAGAGCGGCTAATAAATCAATAGAAAGAGGGGGACCTTGCAGCTTTCGAAGAAGAGCAAGGAAACCATCAGAGTGCCAGATAATGACGTTAGATGCTGCCAGGCCGTGGGCTTTTTATAAGAGACATCCTCGTGTGTGTCTTGAGCGAGAAGCAAGACCAGAGGAAGAGAGAAGAGTGAAAGCACTCACACGGAGGGGTAAAAATCAATACTATCGTGACGATTGAAAGAAAAACTTGATTAATAAGTGTACTACCCTAATAAAAATGCCTTCATAATGCAAGTAACAACGATACTAATGATGCTGTAAAATATAAACGTAAACTAATGCAAGTAATAGGTTATATCATACGTTGTCACAATGACAACATTTGCTGGCGTAGATTTTGGTTGCCAAAATGTTAGTAATGTGTGGAATGAGTTATGCATTCAATGCAATATATTGTATATTTGCTATTAGGGGGAAAACATAGAAGCTATATATATATATTTTAAACCTGGAAACATTATGTTGTTTTAATGTGGACAATAGTGTGAAGAGATTTAGAGCACAATACTAAAATGTGAAACGTGCGTAAACAATCAGTAGACTTACACATCGTAAGAGTTCCAGCAAAGTGAGTTTTTAAGTTATTGAATGACACTTTTCTTCCACAAATTGTCTACAATATAAGTAATGCGTCACTCCTGACGGTCCACTAGCAAACACAGTAAATTCTTGTAAAAAATCATCAGGTATCAATACTTGTACAAGCAATCGATGTCTTGAATAGATTTGCAGTGAGCATCAATAGAAGAACTGGAAAAATATTCAACGGGAACGATAAGTTATACTTGAGCTGCTACTCAAACCTCATACCATCAAGCATCAATCACGTACAGGCACATGAAGTAACCAAGATGGAAGGAGAAACAGTCATACTCCTAGTCATCAATTCAATATGTATCGTAATTATGAACAAGCAAACCATCAGGAATCCGCTGATTCTGGTAAAAACAGAGGTCTCAGTGTACTGTAGGACACGGACGCTCATCACAAAGGCAGATTTGTTTGATTGAAATTGAAGGAAACAAAATAATTTGAAATTTAAAGCAGAACGAGAGGAAATGATTTCTAGCCCTGTAAAGATTAAACGGAAATAATATGGAAGATTGATTTAGCCTCAGCGAAAGCTAAACAGAATAGGATACAAAACGAATAAAGTAAGTATCGTCTTTGCCAATGAAAAAAGATTTTCAGGCTTTGAATTGTCTCTGCTGAGCTTTTCGATTACTTTTGGTCAACCAACTCAGATGGAGAACGTTTTGCGTACAGTATGTGGGGAATTTATTCAATAACATATTTAGAATAACAGGTGGGAGAATAATGAACGATTACATCACAGCGTAACTGCAATATTGAAGGAAAATGTCATGACAGACGGCCACTCAGAACAGTTTTAACAATAGTAATAATTAAATCGAAGACAAAGATATTCACGCACAAGAAGGGGCTGAAAATGTAAAAATGAAATTGAAACGGCAATATCTTAACTTTAATATCTTAACTTAACAATATCTTAACTTAACAATATCTTAACAATATCTTAACTTAACAAGAAGGGTTTCCAACACTGATGAAGTACCAAAATGAAAAAGTATTGTATTCCTACGAAAACTAGGAGCAATGTCATTCATGAAGTGAAAACAAAATATGAGAATAATGAAAGAAAAATAAAGTTGAAGAGAAATTCAGTAAAAAGTAGCCTGAAGGGGAAAAAATTAAGGTCACTGGAACACGAAGGGATTTTCTACTATTTGAAAAGAGTAGAACTGTATGGTGATGTAAGAAGTAACTGCAATAAACAAGTAAAACTGCATGGTGATGTGAGAAGTAACTGCAATAAACAAGTAAAACTGTATGGTGATGTAAAAAGTAACTGCAATAAACAAGTAAAACTGCATGGTGATGTGAGAAGTAACTGCAATAAACAAGTAAAACTGTATGGTGATGTAAGAAGTAATTGCAATAAACAAGTAAAACTGTATGGTGATGTAAGAAGTAACTGCAATAAACAAGTAAAACTGCATGGTGATGTGAGAAGTAACTGCAATAAACAAGTAAAACTGTATGGTGATGTAAGAAGTAACTGCAATAAACAAGTAAAACTGTATGGTGATGTAAGAAGTAATTGCAATAAACAAGTAAAACTGTATGGTGATGTAAGAAGTAACTGCAATAAACGAGTAAAACTGCATGGTGATGTGAGAAGTAACTGCAATAAACAAGTAAAACTGTATGGTGATGTAAGAAGTAACTGCAATAAACAAGTAAAACTGTATGGTGATTTGAGAAGTAACTGCAATAAACAAGTAAAACTGTATGGTGATTTGAGAAGTAACTGGAATAGAGGATACAAAATAATATACCCTACCTAACACTCGAACAAATATAAATCAATAATAATCAAAATCAGTACTGCAAATAACAAGTTCAGCCTTACCTCTATTGCACAAAAGATAAAGAAGACTATTAAATTATGCATATTTTCTGCCCTCGGTTGATGAATAACTAATTAGGATGGAACATGCAGGTAAAAACGTTAAAAAATTAGCGTAATCAAATTGTCTCTCTACAAGAAACTGGTCGAGGACATGATGTTGTGGCAACCGTTAAACATGAGGGAAAATCCGTCACAGAAGAGGCATAAAAGTCTGTTTCACGAATGGATAATTTTTGCATGTGATACGGGATCTGGAAGTTTTTGAATAAACTTAAATAAATGATTCAGTAGAAGTCCAGGGATGTTATTGGAGTAATATTTGCAGTTAGAAAAATTACGAATGTAGCACCTACACATCAGACAAAAATTATTTCATACTTTATAGTCTCTTTATATCCACAAGTTTATATCTTCTCGCGATGAAATACAGGCTTATGAAACGTATAAACGTTTCAATAAAACTCCTTTTCCGACATTGCCTACTTCCTCGAAACGCGTCTGCCGCCTGTCTTCCACAGCTTATATCTCTCAGAGGTGGTGGTCGTGCCTTGACGTGCTATCCTCTCTTTGTTGCCGGCAGAAGCAGCCTGGGTAAACACCCACACGGGAAGGCTGTTGACGGAGCCGGAGAAGAGTGTCACGTCGAATGCCCTCGGTCTGATAGCCCACCGTGTCTTTATGAGGTGAGATCACCCGCCTCCTGTTTGTGCTCATCGCTGAAAAAACCTAATAGAATGCGCGTAACATCCTGACCATCTGAGCCAACTGAGCAAAAGAATGCTAATAACCCGCTGACCGAGTGGACCAGAGTCGAATAGTAGGGCAAAGAGAGATCAACACACAGCGAGGACTGCTATTAAAAGAGCCGTTTCGGGTCCAGCCCCCAATTTTTTAGGTTTGTGACTAAATTGTCTCCGTACAAAGTGAAGAGTTTTGACGACACAATGTTTTCAGTGTTATTATAGACAATGTAATCAATATTTTTTCATTCTTCATAGATGCTATGCAATAAAAGATACGACAAGAAATGGTACACACGCGCAGTTTTAATTGTTCAATGTGACTTAGAATGTAAAGCTGTTAAATGTGGCAAGATCCTTTAAACGCAGATTTTGAGAAGATATAAACACAGTTGTCACCACATTTCAGGTACATCAAAATAGAAAAAACATTGCAGACAATCAGACGCTGTAAAAACACTGCAGTTCATCTACTATGTTCGAAATATAATCTCAAATAATCCTGGAAAATCAATGAAGGGCATCTGCAGAGAACTTGAGGCACGAGAGTAATTTATCAGAACCATGGTACAGTCTTACAAGTCATAAAGTGCTCAGGAAAAATCAGTTCATGTCTCCAAAAAGACAAGAAAATCGCTTGTTCTCAGTAAGCGGTTTTCCTGTAAGATTCAAAACCCTCGTAAATTTAGCAGGCTTCATTTTTTTAATGACAAACATGAGATCGTCAATAAAATAAATAAAATAAATCAACTTTATTCCGATATATCACAGAGTATAGTATAATATCACAGTACAAGGAATCTGTTTTTCAAACCTTAAATCTAACATCTTACGGCTAGTGGTGACATTGTTGTTAATCCTAATATCACCATAGTAGGTGAATACAGTAGTGCAAACGATTATTCTCTTTAAACACGACTCAGAACTATAAAATACAAGGCATATATCAAACTGAAAAAAAGCGTTAACTTTGAACTCATCACATTTATATCGACTAGATTATTAGACATGGGCAGTCATTGAAAGAGGAACTAGTCAAGGTTCCCATGATAATATTACTTCGCTGACAATTGCAGTCGTCAAGGTGATAAACAGCATTAATAAAGACCACTTGATGCATGTCAACGATTCAGGTTCCGTATTAAAAAAGTCTTAAGAGGATCAAAGAGGATTCATAGAATAAATGTATCGATAAAGTTACATAAATCTTTCTTAAGAAGTGAATGCTTAATATTAAAAGTCCGAGTGGTTTGAATTAATTTGTAATAATATGTTGAAACACTTTTCGTACATTGTACATACGTTTTTTAATCCAAGAAAATCCTGAAAGAAAATATGAGTTTTCTGTATAATGTCTCCAACATTTAAGTTAAATCATTTATAATCATAATTATTGCTATTAGAATAACAAATACAATGATGATTGTTAAACACTACGCAAAGGAACAGTTTCCTTATAAAGATAAAAATATTGCACGTTAATATCAATATTTTCCAGTATCTCGGAACAGTACTTCAAAATTGCGAGGGTTTTGAGTGCCGTAAAACCAAATCTTTCGATAACGCACTTGGGAGGCACAGCCTGGATGGAAAATTCATGTTTCACACAGCAACAACTATATGTTGTTGTTATATGTAGTTATCTCTTACGTACTGTATAAAATATATACATACATGTATTTCAAAGAACCCCGTTTTTATATGTCTTGAACTTTGGTATACTGCTTGATTCCTAGGTTTTAATTCAAAGCCATTTTATTATGAGCTTAGCTTGCTTCCATGGTTCTGCAATGTGTAATTTACATAACACGATTACACGAGGATAGCGATTGGTGAAAATGTTTCGTTGATACAATCATTTAAAAAGTTACTGAAAAATGCGTTGTAATTCCCGTGGACTTATTGCACATGTTCGTTTCCGGTTCCCCTGTTAGCAAGACCACGATTTTTCCGCCACTGACATGCAAATGGGAATCACTGTAATCGGAAGGGGCCGACTCATAATTCATGAAGATCAATTAATGATTAAAATCAATCATCGTCATTACAGCGAAAATAGTGAACAACTATTGCCGCAACAGTGACGATGATGGACTTCATAATAGAATTTCGAAAGCACACTATAAAAAATTCGAACCTTCGTCTAAAAATTAAAAAAACAATAAACTATTTAAGTAAAATTGCTGCGCATGAACGTAAATGAAAAGATTTAAGCGTAAAAAAAATATAGTTAAAGAGCATCGACTTCCGAGTTTTAGGAAGCATGTCTTTTACTGATAAACAGTGATCTAATTCCGCTAAGGATTTACTCCTGGCTGCATATTATTAAGGCAACGAAATTGGAACGCTTCATTCGCTCTCTAGAAAGGACAACATCGTAAGGAAAAATTCATGAATTTCTACGTTCATTAAAAGAAAAACTAGTGCGTACCGTTGTGTCGAAAAATACATACATAAGGAATATGTATATTTTACAGGAGTAGTAAAACTATATTTCTGCGTGAATAAGTCAGAAACAAGTCAGTCCACGAGCCCACGCGTTGCGTTTAAAAACAAAGCTTCAATTAGTGATTTCATTAGCAATTAATTAGGAATTAGGGCATTATGCACCAACATTCGCGTCCCTAGACGAGTTAGGTAGCAACGTTCAGAGCGTAGCGCAAAAAAACAAAAGTTTAAAGCTTTTTCGTCTTGGCACCAAATGATATGTCAACAAGACAGCGCTTATCAAACTTTGCGCAGTGTCGGAAGAAAACTGCTCAAGTTAGAAGAATTAGATCTCAAGGGGTATTCTATGAGCTTTAACTCCAGACTACAAGCATAAGCTCGGTACATCTAAAAACCACATGACACAAACTGCAGTGCTAAAACAGGGTGGAAGTCGCTGCCCACAAAATGAATCTGTCACTAAAAATATGAAATTGAGGACGTGGATGTTCTCGGTAGAGCATTTCAGAATCACACTCTCTGTACACTATTGCAAGAAAGCTTCCATTGCGAATATCTATAAGAAATCCTGAAAGCCAAGGTCAATGTGTATTGAAACCCGAATATACTGTAGTAGTTTTGTAAATCCGTACTTCACCATCCACTAAGACCTAGCAAATTTCTTCTTAGCTGATGACAAGAGAAGTTTGAGCTCAAATTTTGTGAATGAAGGGAGAATGGAAAAATAATTTGGGAAGGAAGCTGCAGTTTTGGGTTCATCAAGTCTGCTGCAGAAGTGGCAACATCATTTCCTTCCAA